>JAZHYW010051122.1:0-42659 GCA_037355805.1 Ixodes ricinus
ACTATTAAGTACACAAAAACAAATAAGATGGAAGCAGTGCCGCAGGTGTCTTGACAGCGGAAGAAGTTGAAGACCTGATACATATTGGGTAAAACCAGCTGAACAAAGGAAGGAGGATGACAGAAGAAAGGAATGGCGAACCGACCGCTGGACTACCAACTGTTCTTTTCTCCTGACATCCTCTTTCCTTTGTTCAGCTGGTTTTACCCAAGATGTACCAGAACCAACTAGCTCAGATCATTCCCTTAGTGAGGACCCAAGTTCTGCTCCATTAAGCAAGACCAAAGTAAAACACTAAAATAAGATGTCACAAAAAAAAAGAAATTGACAGGACGTGCAGATATTTTATGTGGCAAACGTTTCGGAAAGTGTAGATAGTGTGCTCTGACTAGAAGGCCATCTGTAGGCGAGCCAGCTCTGCTTTGAAGAGCAATACCCAGTGACTCTGCCAAAGGAAAGTCACCACACCAATCTTTTAGAGCGGCATGTTCACAGCCCTCACGTACCACAAGGCCGGCAATTGGTTCAGGAAGGTACTGAGCAAATACGTAGAGTGGAAGAAATACAACGCAAGATCACTAAACCAAGAAATAACTCCGTTGCCAGCTGACATATTCAACCTCCGTCCTTTGTTCGCTGTTATACGTATAAACTTTGCTGGACCTCTTAACGCAAGATCTCCCCCAGGGCCCGTTTGCTCGAAACGCTAACCGCGGCTAAAGTTAGCCGCAGTACCTAGGAGAAGGATTTTGAAATCACGTGACTGGCTCGGTAGGGATGCGGGAAACATGGCGGTGCCCCGGTGAGTGAGCGCCGCTCGCTTTGGAACTAATATGTCGTTGTAGCTGCAATATCGGGCGCGTTAGTCAGCAACGAATGGTGCAGGAGGCTTTCGCTTTGCCTTACCTCACTTAAATCGCAAAGCATGAGCAATGACCTCGCCGCATTTTTTAGATAGTCTTTCGATTCTGGCCATTCCTAAGCCTAAATGAACGCGATAATTGTCGGCATGGCAACGTCTTTGGAAAGTGGATTGCCTTGACTCAATCGGCCGGGTATTGATAGCACACAAAAGCAGACAGCGTCCCAATAGACCTTTTTCTAAATTTCCCAAGCACCGAGGTGCATGCTACGAGTGTAGTTACACGCGTTGCACGTGCTGGCGTCTGCAGTAGTAATTGTTCTAAAGCAAAAAGTCTAAAACAAATTTTGCCTTGCACGCGCGTTCGTCAAAGCCTTATTATGATTATTTACTTCGAATCTTTTATAAGAGGAAGGCCAGCGCGCGCGGACCGTAGAATTACACTTCCAGCGTTCTCCTCGATGCTTGGGTAATTTAGAAAAATGTCTATTGGGACGCTGTCTGCTTTCGTGTGCTATCAATACCCGGCCGATTGAGTCAAGGCAATCCGCTTTCCAAAGACGTTGCCATGCCGACAATTATCGCGTTCATTTAGGCTTAGGAATGGCCAGAATCGAAAGACTATCTAAAAAATGCGGCGAGGTCATTGCTCATGCTTTGCGATTTAAGTGAGGTAAGGCAAAGCGAAAGCCTCCTGCACCATTCGTTGCTGACTAACGCGCCCGATATTGCAGCTACAACGACATATTAGTTCCAAAGCGAGCGGCGCTCACTCACCGGGGCACCGCCATGTTTCCCCGCATCCCTACCGAGCCAGTCACGTGATTTCAAAATCCCTCTCCTAGGTACTGCGGCTAACTTTAGCCGCGGTTAGCCTTCAGAGCAAACGGGCCGAAAGTAACAAATATGTACAGTGCTAATCACACTTGTCTATAACGCGAGAGCGTGCGGCTTTCTCCGGGGAGCGCTAGACTGGTGGTATTCGCGGAAATTAAGCTAGTCACGTGGCGCAACATGGAACGGCCCGCTCGAGGGGTGTCCTGCCCTCTATCAGCTTGATAAGCGATAAAAGTAAAGTGCTTTATGATATATTTTTGTTTTTGATGACGACATCGTTGATACGCCTCCATGCTTTAGTTTGTTTGTTGTTCGAGCAATGGTGTTTGTAAAAAGCGTGCGAGCAGCCTTCCGCGTTCACCGCCAGCTGATAGAGTGGGCAGGACGCCCCTCGAGCGGGCCGTTCCATGTTGCGCCACGTGACCAGCTTAGTTTCCGCGAATGCCACCAGTCTAGCGCTCCCCGGTGAAAGCCGCACGCTCGCGCGTTATAGACAAGTGTGATTAGCACTGTACATCGCGATATTCACATGCATAGCGACCTGAGCTGAGCATTTGGAGGTCCTGCACAGCATATCAACGGACAGTTTTATGCAAGCCTTCTGAAGGTTTGTGGAACGAAGAGGAATGCGCGCTGTGGTTTACACTGAAAATGCTCGACAATTTAGAACAGCGGACAAGTAAATTAGTGAGCAATAAAATTGAGCGCTGGGCTAGTTGGTAGTTGTTATACATAATGAGATAAAACAGCGCAAAAAGGTACAAAAGAAAGCGACAAACCGTACAGGACAGACCACTGACAGGTCAGCGCTCTGTCTTGTCTGGTTTGTCGCTTCCTTTTGTACTTTTTGCGCTGTTTTATCTCATTATGCATAAATTAACGAGGAACACCGATAAAATAAGACACAGGTGGGACAAGGGACGCTCTACACTTCCTTTCATGAATAAGGCACAGGTGGGACCAGGGACGAGGTACACTTTCTTTCATAAAAGAAAGTGTACGTCGTTCCTCGTCCCACCTCTGTCTTATTATTACGGTGTTCCTCAACTCAACCAACACGCTCGTCAGTCTACATTGATAAACGGCCAACAATAATGCAGATGTCACGGGTAAAAATTTTAAAACAATGCATCAGATCAGGTCGAAATATATTGCTAAACTAACACCGTGTTAAGGTGGATTCTATGATCAGGGGTATGAAGCCGCCAACGAAAAAAGTGATTGGACAGAACTTGCTCAGCAGTGAAAAAGTGTTCACGCTGACCACGGCAGTGTAGGGTTAGGGTGTAATGAACAATCGCCCATTAACGTACGTTTACAACGAAGCCGATCAACCGTTTTCCTTTCTATCAGGGAACATTGTTGGAAAGAAACGGCGCCTTCCGGTTCCCAGTTCCGGTAAAAGTTGGGACGGGGGCATCGGTAACGCCTGGAGATACAAGCAACAGTGTTCAGAAAAGTGGTGGATCAGATTGCAGAGTAAGCACCTAATGGTAATAAGAGGTGCGTTTCAAAAAGAAATATGAGGGGCAGCCAGAAACGAGAGCAGTTTGATTTGCTAGGAAACAGGAATCATTAAGCCTTCTGGAAAATGTGCAAAGTGGAAAGACTCTAGCCAGGACGACGGCATTGTAGGCGCATAGTTGTCGTAAAAAAAATATAATGAAGTGTGCAAGAAAAAAAAAAGCTCTAGCTCCTAGTAGTGTTTTTTTGTTAAGCATTATAAATCTCGAGTGTTACATTAAACGCTCATGATAAAAACTGAACAAAATGTAAGGGCGCAAACGAGCTTGTGTACTCTGCACATGGTTGAAAAAAAAACCGAGACTGCGGGTAAACGACACAACACTAAAAAGTCTCTAAACGACAAGAATCATTGAGTCTTCTGGAAAATGTGCAAAGTGGAAAGACTCTAGCCAGGACGACGGCATTGTAGGCGCATAATTGTCGTAGCAAAAAATAATGGAGTGTGCAAGAAAAAAATAAAGCTCTAGCTTCTAGTAGTTATTTTCTTAAGCATTATAATCTCGAGTGTTACATTAAACGCTCATGATAAAAAACTGAACAAAATATAAGGGCGCAAACGAGCTGATGTACATTGCACATGGTTGAAAAAAAAAATCGAGACTGCGGAATAAACGACACAACACCAAAAAGTCTCTTAGAGACTTTAGAGTGTTGTGACTTTTACCCGCAGCCTCGGGTTTTTTTTCACCATATAAAAACTGCTTCTTGGCTTCCTCGCTAAAACGCAACCATTTTCGACGTGTCCTCACGCGCAGTGCCAGGCCTCCAGCCTGGCTGTTTAACGTCACCAGTGGCATAAACATCGCCAGTAACCAAGAGCACCTCATCCGGGACTGTGTTGACTAGTTCGTGGAGGTGATTTCTCTGCAGCAGAGTCTCGGTTCTCGCACACGAGTTACCGACGTCGGTTCCTTATCTTCGGGCATTATGATGCATCATATATACGGTGCAGCAACTTCTGCTGATTTATTGTAGTTGCGGAAAGCGGGTTAGCGTCTCAACCACATGTGAGGTCTTTCTTACCCACGTCTTGAGGAACGTCTATTTTTCTTAACTTCTTGTTTTACTACCTTATTTTGTAAATCTCTAGTTGCCTCCTTTTCTCATCTTCACGGCTTTCGACAGTTGCCGTCTGGCGTTTTCGCCGAAGCAATTCCCAGTTAATTCAGCGAGGCAAATTCTTTCCTCGCTTTTCGCCGACAATTCACCAATGTCCAAGAATGGCGCAAGCCTATGTTGTGCTCAGTGACACATCACGAAACTCATTTATCACTCAATTTCGTTTCATTTACAGTATTCGAAGAAATTGGCTCCACGGGTGTTCTTGTTGAGAAGTGTTAACGTGAGAACGCTTTTAGAATATACGGAGCTTCAAATCCAACGTAAGCATGTTATATATAAAAAAAATTAGTTATTGATAGTCCAGATAGGTTATATTTGATAAAAAAATACTTCCTATAATTTTTAAATACATATAATAATTATGATTTATTCACAACTGACGATACAAACGGCGCTTCCAAACTATGTCTTCTGTCTAGTTTCCAACCTTTATTCTCATTACATTGCACGGTTCTTACAATAGCATATTTCGATTGTTTTTTCATTGTATATATTTTTTGTGCATGAGATCATATTTTGTATTGGATGCGAACAGTGCTATAATATTGCTAATAGAGCAAGTGTGCAATGATGCTTATAGTGATTACAAAGAAGGAAACATAATCCACAGCATGCACACCGTCTCCAGCGCTTAGCGTGCTTTTGTGGTTTTTAATCTTTGTCGGTCAACCAAACTTTTAGAGCAAGCTAACAGTCCTGCGGCAGCTGCCCTCAATTGCTTTGGCATGGTGTCAAACTGAGGACACTCACTTAACATTGAGTAGCAAGGGTTCGCTTCCGTGTATTCAAGGGAAATGTGAATGCAGGTGCTTTGTTGATTAAAATTTCGACATATAGGTCTCAATGCCAATGAAGAAAGCTATTAATGCTCCCTAATTTCAGAGAGCTTTGATGTGACGACACACTAATGCGCATTTCGGGTCCCCGCACGACATAAATCTACAATGGGGTGACTCATACGCGCGTACAATGCCAGAGGCCAGAAACAACACTCATATACTACCTAGTAAACTTTATGCACGTGCCCAAGAAGTGCTACAAAACACTAACATTCACTCTTTCCCCAAGAGCACGCTTATCGGTTTCAAGTACGACGTCGTACCGGAGACGCGGGATTCAAAGTCTGCTGAGCCTTGACACAAAACGTCAGTTGGTGGCCATGAAGTTTGTTTTTCCTTTTTTTTTTATTCTCACTGAGGAGCTGTTGGTAGCAGATGTCAAATTGGCTGAAGCGTTGCGAAAAATGGCCTCTCGTTAATTTGACATTTGGCCTTGACCCTCTACCTTACCGCACAATGAGGAAAACGCATTTTGACGCGCTCGATCTCTTCTGCGCACGTGAAAGCTGGAAATTTTCACTTGGCTCGGTATGCTCGTAGCTCCTCTTAAGTCTGAACCAGGGTGTTTGTAACCGACGAAAGCCATGCGAAATTATTTTTTGTCATTTCTAATCGGTCATCGCTTCTGTATTTCCTGAACTACTTTGGGCGATTTATGCGAAACGTACCGAAATTGAAATAAAAAAATTCTATTCTGCAGCATATCACTAAGCCCCATCTGTTGATTCATATAAATAGCGGGACACGGGCAAAAGCTTTGACATAGACTACGCATCGCATCGAAATAATATTGGAATCGTATTAGGAAAAATGTAAGTGCATATTTATTGAGGTACATAATGTTTAAGATAAACGTTTATTTCTGTTCTGAACTATTCACGTTTTCAGGTTTTAACTGCGCAAAAGCTTTCAATCAGTCACTTTTACAAAGATTTGGAGGTCATTTTTCTGATTTCTTTTTTCTCTTCTTTCTTTGCTAGGCGAGAAAAAGAGGGGGGGGGGGGGGCTGGGGGTAAGAAAGAAAGCATCCAACGGGAGAGGTGGTTTCTTTTTTCATCATCCACCAGCCAACCCCGCCTCTTGAATCCCGATCAATAATATTTAAAGACTGCCCCCCCCCCCCCTTCCCCCGCCCCGCGCCTCCGACCCACATTAAGTCCTTTTAAACTTTTTTCAGTCAATAGTGTCTGACAAGGCCCATAAAGTATTCAATTTGAGCCATATGTTTTTTCAACTATTCTAAACAGCAACTGCGCAAAAACAAATTAAGTGCTTAGTTATTTAACAAAGCAATGTTTCAACCTTTAGCAGTTATCATAGGGGTCAATATAGGAAGGACGGAATGAAGGTTGTCTCCTCTGCGATGCGTAATTTTTGCAGGCAAATGTTTGGGTTGCAATCCACCAAAATCTTTATATAATATTCTGTATCGCAATATTTGCGGTAACCAGCACAACGAACAAGCTGACTTTGCTTTAAGGTGGCAATTTAATTTACTCAAGTGCCACGCAAATATCGTTCTCGAACATCCCCTCTCAAAATACCTAAATATTTCAGAGCTTTAAATTACCTGTTCCTGAAGGGCTTACATTGGGCAAACAAGTCGATGTAAAAATAACACAGGAAAATGTATGGTAAATTGTTAGGCAATTGTGTTGCTTACGTAAGACGTTGTACCATCACAAATGTTTAGCGATACTCTGAGTTTTACGTATTTTAGGAACAGCCTTGACAGCTGTTCCTAAAATAAAGCGACACTACAGCTAATCGGGCTGATAACCCTGCCGATCTTCAAGAGCCTTCCATGCTCTCGAGCTTCTCTCCCTCAGTGCGCACAGGCTTTCGAGCTCCTCCTCGCCTTCCCCCACCTTCTCGCCTACCGCCCTGGTCACGTGACCTCCCCCGTTAACCAATCAGCCTCGAGCTTCGCGGCCACGCTTATCAGGCTTCACGAGATGCGGAGCAACTCGTCTAAGAACGTTTCACGTTAAAAAAGACACACATTTGCAGTGAAATTGTCACCATTAGCGAACTTGGCAAAGAAGAAGTGTGATAGTTATGGCTGTTGTGCCCCACTTCTAAACTTTGAAAAGACGCGATAATCCTCATGCTCTATTGTCAACAAATGAAAATATATATTTTAATTTAAGATGCCATTAAAGACGAACCCGTCAGATCATTATTGATGAACCTATATAAGAGGTCATTTTCTGGGGGCTTTTGACACGCGCGTATGGTAGTTGTTGACAAGGCGTTTACGGGTGTTGTTTTATGTTGCTATCTTCTCAATAAGCTTAAGTTGTATGTTAGCAGTCGGTCTGCCCACTTCGTTTAATTTTCCGTCGTCGCTTCAGCACTCTTCTTATTTCAGCGTATTTCCAAGCTATGTGTCCCTTTTAATCTTTAATGGTAAATTAAGCAATATATACACACCTAAATCTTCCAATATGTTACCAGTTCAAGAGGATTCTGTATCAAGGGGTCCTTTTACAAGTTTATTTATTCATTTACTTATCTTCCAAGACAACCTGCAGCAACGAATTATTGTAGCAGGTTTCATTAACAAAAAAATGTTTTGTTGATCATAACCATGCATAATCGGTGAAGGCTGTTAATTAAACATAATTAAGTAAAAAATACACGTTTAAAATCAAAACCATTTGTTGAAATACGATCTCCATGCAGATAGTAATTCAATACAACCGGAATGGGCCAATAATAATTCCGGCTAGTATAATTTGTCTATTTACTTTTTTAGATTAATAAATATTTATTAAACGTTTTTTTTATGTTTTCTGGTTAAGCTGCTCAAAAATAGCGATTACAAATGCAGCAGATAGCGATCTACCGACAGCGTTGTCAAGATGTCAGTTGGCTAAGTTTTTACGTTATTGGGCGCCCGAAGCACTCCCCGCACTCCAAAACAAGACGCAAGGCTAACGCCTCTAAAGACAAATCAGGAGGGAGAAAAATATAAAAAGGGTTTCAAAATGTGAAAGAAAGGAAGTACCAGCCTCCTGAAGAATCGTGTGTGAAACCACAAGATGTGAACCGACTCCACGGGGCGCAAATTTCGATGGAAATGAGTCTGCGAATGTGGCCAAGCGCAGGCCGCTCACTCCCAACAAAACCTAAAACAACAACAAAAACAAGAAGGAAAAAAAAGACGTGCGCCAGGGTAAGGTGATGCAGCGGGGAGCTGGGTTTCGCCGGAGTCGTTGACAGGAAATTGGCTGCAGGATGTCGCTTGACCCCTGGGAACAGCCCGCGTGAGGTGCCCGCCCTCATCTGGCCGGGGCCCCCGTCGCCCGCGTGACTGCCCGCCCCAGCCGTCCGTCACGACCACGCCGAGCCGGCCGCTCAAAAGGCTGCGCGCATCATGCAGCCTCTCTGGCGCAAAGCTTCCCTCGCGAAGAAGCGCTCGTTCATGCCCTTCCTCCAGAAACAAAAGGGTGTTCTCTTCGCTCTCGTACTACGCCACTTGCGGGTGCGTCTGGAGCCTCCGAGAGGCAAGTGCGTGAAGTCCTTCTCGCCCGAAGGAGCTGCTCTACTTTCAAGAAACAAGTTTCACCGCTGTCTTCATGTAGTTATTGCTTTCGTTAAACTGCAACCACTACTAAGAGTTAAAAAAAAAATTAGGAAAGAAAAATAGGTTGAACAAAATGAAATTAAGGTTTTCGCGACTCGTTAATTGAAGACGGAAGCTCAAAACCTTGTGTTTCTCACACAAAAAAAACAAAAAAGAAAACAGATGCAGTTAGTGCGGTAGAGAGTTCATAATTTTAAAAGGATCCTACAACAAAAATATGATCAAATATTTCGAAATATTGTTGAGTTCAGTAAATAATCATCACGCCAGTACCCGTAAAGGTGAGAAATAAGATATATCTTCTTAACTATTTTCCTCGTTTTACTAAGTTCTTTCCCAGTCCTGTAAGGCTCACTGATTTCGCCAAAAGCCCACATACACATGTAAGCGTGTAATCTTGCACATGAGATAACGCACATGTCTACAACTCTTTGCACGACAGTTCGTGCAATCTCATCTGCTTGTCTATAGAGCTAAACACCGGAAAGAATAGTGAAATAATTCTGAAAACAGGTAGACAAATACGATCAATAAAATGTGCGACTAGTCAAAAAAAAAGGTTTGAGGTACGCTTAAGCATTTCTTATGAGTTGTGAATGCGAAAGCATGCAAGCCGCTCGCCCGCTCCCTTATTTCGTCTGCTGCGTACTTTTCGACGCCGGTCAGCGCGCGCTCTCCTGGGCGCGCTGACCTTGGACATGGAGCACCATGGGGTCAGCGGTCGTTCAAACTGACGCGCAGCGACCAATGGGAGACTCGTCGACGCGCGCCAGCCAATGGGACCGAGCGGGAAAACTAGGTGCCGTTGTCAGGCTTTTCGCGTGGTTCCATAGATGGGAGCTATGGCTGCACTTGGAGAAAAGATTTAATGGGCCGTTTGAAATCGATAACGTCGGCTCGCTCCATGGGACAGTTTAATGTTTTCGCATTAATAATCAATCCTACTGCTTTGTTTTAAGGAAGACTTATCGAAGCGGTGGGATAAAGAGACAGACGTTCCATTATCACCAATTTATTCACTGAGAACATTTTTAGGATACGTGCGAGCGAGAATAGATAAATTGACGAATGCTACAACTCAAACCATTGAGATACTCCCTGTGCAACTTTCGCAATAATATCCTTAAGTAGATTTACGGATTGGTGGTGAATGAACTCTTCTGTACTCGCAAACTCTTTTAACTGCGATAGCCGCTGCAGCTGATCTTCTGAGTGCTTAATGTACACACGTCGTCAGTGGCCCGCTGAATCGAAGTGTTTAGGGACGTCATGTCACGTGACGAAACAATCGTCCCATTAAATTTAGCGGATACATTTTCTGGCGTAATTTATAGGGACAATTTTTCCGCCAAATTCAGTGCGAATTTAGTGCCACTTGACATCACAGTGTCACGTGATGTTATGACGTCACGTGACGTAACAGTGTCACATGGACATCGTCCGCTACGTATAGCCGGGCGCAAGTCCACTAAATTTAAACAGAACAGTGTAACTGTGTACAGCAGTTACACTGTAAACTGTTAAACCGTAAAAAAAGTGTTTCTTTTTGCGGAACATGGGAAGAAACCGAGGATATTTAAAAAACAAATAGCTGACACCGGGGTACAACGTGCACATTAGGCAATCCCACTTCATTCAATTTGAAATACAAAGTTAAGCAAATATACCTTCTTCCTAAGTTTGTGTAGTTACTCCGCACAAGCACTGGCGCAATTGTGTAGCACCAGGCACGTAACCAGGGGGGGGGGGGGGGCATGGGGCCCGGGCCCCCCTTGAAATCTTCCATTTTGCTGGGACTTCCTCTGCCCCTTCCCCCTCATACAGCATTTTGTCATGGGCGCCCCCCCCCCCCCCCCCCGAAACAAAATCCTAGCTACGTGCCTGGTGTACACCAACATTTGTGTGATGTTATAGCGAGAAAAGTTTTACCGTTTTTGTACAGTCGACAGCAAAACGTTTGGGGGCGCGGGAGCACCTGCCGAAATGACTGGTTGCGCCTTCTGACGGCGCGTGGCCGCTCTCAAGTTTCACGCTTCGAGAATGCGCTTCTTTTTGTGCACGCGGTCGTGTTTACTCGCTTCTGTCCAACGCGCACGAGATAACCGGAACCGGCGCAAGGTGCCGCTTTATCAGCCGTCATTCCG
Organism: Ixodes ricinus; assembly: GCA_037355805.1. Taxonomy (NCBI): domain Eukaryota; kingdom Metazoa; phylum Arthropoda; class Arachnida; order Ixodida; family Ixodidae; genus Ixodes; species Ixodes ricinus. The sequence continues at coordinate 10,921 of JAZHYW010051122.1, forward strand.
CCCTTCTGCCTCAGCTACCTGTATGGGTGAGGGAACTCGCATGATACATATAACATTTCGGGGCACGTTGCGCTAGACCCTGTTATTTCGTTGGTGTCGGACGGAAGCCAGCGTCAAAAACATGCCTCTGAACGCGAAAGAAAGCGCGTGCGCGAAACGCGAGCCTTGAGAGCGGCAACGCGCCGTCAGAAGGCGCAGTCAGTCATTTCGGCTAGCGCTCTTGTGCCCCGCAAACTTCTTCCGCCGACTAGTAATTGTCACATTACCTGCCGAGTAATCATGCAAATCGTTTTTACGCATTTTGCAGTTGCGGAATAAGTCGTTACTGCATGTTGCGACCACGCGTGATCAAACAAGAGAAAACTTTGCTCGGGAATATTGGGTAATATCTTTTTGTATCGAAAGCTCTACTAGCGCTTTCGATAGGAAAATATAACAAATCATATCAACATCACAAGATGTTGATAAGAGTTGTTCCTGAATAAATATGAGAAAAATAAAATAATGTAACCAATATCGAGAGACTGAATTTTAATACAATAAAACCTATTTATCTCTATTAAGACTTTTTCCTGTATTTGGAATAGAGCGTTAATAAGTACTTAAGTGTTGTTCACTTTCAATGCATCTATATATTGATAACTCTCCTCGTAAAACTAATTAGATCTGTATTGCTTTACCCAACAAAAACCTATATTTCGTTATTGCTATTTACAAGTGTGGTTACCTAATTATTCCTTTCTTCTTTTTTTGTGGGGGGGGGGGGGGGGAGGGAGGTGATTACTGATAGTTATAATTCTTCAAATTACAACTATACGCACTTCATGTAAGATATTTATATATTAGTGTGCTCTGTTGTTTATTTCTTGATTGTTGTTGGCTGCTTCACTTCTGCCAATTGTAAGGCTGCAGAAGCCTCGTCAAGCAAACATTTTGGCTTTTTTCTCCTGCAGCCAACATTAGTGTTTAATGATGCCAGATGTTAAAAAAAAAAAGATTGATTGGATGATGGATCGAAATTACGAAGTGGAGGATACAGATCGAAACAATTCCGTGCATCTTAAGCCACCCCAGATTGGTTGCGTGAAGAAATTTTGAAAATTATAAATAGTTCCGTTTTGTATAATCTATCTTACAAGTTATGCACCTTCAGTACTGCAGAAGGTGCAATCCAAAAGAGTGTAGTTTTATTAAAGCTCTTCATAAAGCCCCGTGATTGTGATATTCCTTCCCATAACGCTGCGGAAGAGCTCTTATCAGGTGCAGTCACTGATGGTAAGTGACTCTCGAAGCCATGCTTCGCGGGATAAAAGCAACTCACAAGGAACTGTGGGATATCAGTGGGTGAGAACCATTGCGCTATAAAATTATCTTTAGAAAAAAAAGACATATCGTATCATTGCGGTGAATATCAGCTTGAACGTTATTTTATCTAAGCTTCTCCAAAAATAAAGGTGCATTCTTCGCAATTTAAGAGATCATTAATACCCTTTCAAGGCTCTTACCATGACTCACAAAAATGGCCAATCATCGTTTAAAGGTATTTTACATTAGAGATTTGCGTGGGCTCGGGCAAGCCCGAAAACCCGAATCCGGCTCGACCGTCGGGCCGGGCTCGGGACAATGTATCAGCCACCTATTCGGGCTCGGGTCGGATTTGGGCCTGTTTATTTTGAGCTGCATGGGGCTTGGGTCGGACCAGGATTGAGTTGTCAGAACCCGACAACCCGAACTTGCTAAATCTAGGAATTTGATTTTAGGAACTGAGGTATAGTTCCTTCATAACATCCTTGAACCCGGAAAAAGTATTACGGATAGAGAATGTAAATTATAACTCTGAAAATGCCGACGCAGGTTGATGATGCTGGCATGTAAATTCCACAATGATAAAACTTTTATAACAAGTTTCATCCTCTGCGATCAGTGTCGCTTCGCAGGTGATTGCTTGTCGCGAGCTGTTTTTTGTTTCCTATTGAGCACAACTATAAGTGTTCTAGATTTTATTCGCGGATATTAGCAAATGATGCCTCTAAACTCTTCCTCATTTACAATTGTTTTCCTTCCATTGAAATTTACTTACACTTAAACTAAATTAATATATGTCGTTTTATTTACTCTGAGTGAGTGGTGATCATCGTAAATTAAGCCTGCCTCCTAATTTCCACACCATCAATATAGGCACCGCATGTTACTGAGAGAGAAAAAATATGGCGTCGTTGACATATTTGTTAAGACGATTGTTAAGGAAATTTGAATAGTGGTATGTAAATGAAAGGTAGATCATCGAAAGTATGTAGGTGATAAAATGAAAATATTGCTAGAAATCCATCGAAAAGCCAAACTCTTTTTGACTGCGCCGGAACTCAAACTCCGAGACTCCTAATTAAGGGTGAGGTATGCTAACCAATACACACAAAGAAAAAAGGTGATCGAGTGCGTGAACTTTCCTTACACTATCGTGATTAAGGAAGTGGTACTAACGCAGAATGATTCTTGCGTCTCCGGACATCAGCCGAATCTTAAATTACGGGACCGCTCTCGTCCGCGTGATCGTCAATCCTCTTCTACACCACGATGAACTTGCTATAAACTTAAACCTTGCTTTCTTTCAGTTTGACTACCTCTCGGTTGTCAGCGAGAAAACGTTTAAACGCGACTTGCTGTCTAGTTTCTTTCCGGTGCCGCTGTAGAGAAGTGCCAGTGCAGCGGAAGCCAGGATGTACTCAAGCGAGTGAAGCGGATGTGCGTACCTCCCTCAGTTAAGACTTTCTTTTAATATGGGCGACACTTTGCAGAGGTTTCATTCTCGTAGGCTGTCGTCGCCGCGCACGTGAAGAATATTAAACAAAAACAAAAAACTTCTCTCTCCTCTCGCCGCAAGGAGAGGGAAGTCGGGACTTCCGTCGGCCGTGCCGCGCGAAAAGAACGAAGAGGGCAGTCCTGGCGTCCCGCCAAGAATGGCGGGACGAAGGGACGATTTTCGTGTCGTCCGCTTGAAAGACTGGCTTTCGAGAATTACTCGCGTTATGCGAAACCCCGCTTTCGCAGTCTCCAGTTGCTACGCGTAATGTTGGATGGTTTTAGAAACTTCCCCGCGCTTACCCACTTCACGGATCACTGGTGGCAGTCGTCAGTGGCATCCACGACGTCAACCACGACGGTTATGAGAATTAACCACGTCTCACCTCCGTCATCAAGCACGTGAAGGGGCCATTCCACCCGCATTGCGCGTCCGTGCTGCAGCTCTCGCTCTCACTCTAGCTGTCTTGGCACATTGTGGGCGAAAAATACGACTTCTTCAAATTGCATAGCAATACGTTTAAGACTGGGCTTAGAGGAAAGCGTGTGGACGTCGGACGTCCTATGGTCGGTTGATTGCCCGTTATGTAAACAACCTGATACCATCGAGCACATTTATATATTTTTTAATACTCCCTTTTTTTTTAGGCGGGGGGGGGGGGGGGAAGTCCTCCAGCTCCCCTCGAAGAAAATTGTTCGTATTCTTGCATCAACGGGCAAACGTTATTCTAATGTTGGAAATGACGACTGTGTATTTTTTTCTTCTTCTTTTAGTGTTGTGCAACATATGGTGCTTTCGCAAGACCCCAATGCCAAAGAAGTTAAATTTTATTTTTTCAACCTTGTTTAAAGAAAGTGAAAACTGATTTGTCTACTGAATATCAGGAAGGAACAAAGGGACAGACAACGACGACAAGCGACAACTTCTTTGGGACTTGTCGTTTGTCGCTGTTGTCCGCCCCTTCGTTTCTTCCTCGTGTTCAGTACCCTTAACAACACGCTCGCTTTTTACAATTTTTCTATTCGCGAAGCGAAGTCCGAGTGGCTATATGCATTTGTAAACTGCTCTTGGAGATGCGTGATTTTGAACGTGATCTGTAAAGGACCTGCAGCGCACTTTTAACCCGGAACTGACAAGTCTGTGTGCTTGCAATAACGGGAGAAAGAAAAGATACAAGCTTGACTCATTTCTGTAAGCGACGAAGGTGCACTTGGTTCGGTCCCCGACAATCAATTCCGCGCTTTTTTCTCGTCAATTTTCGAGCGACGGTCAGTTTCGTCCCAAAACTGACGTAGAGTCAGGCAAGAAGTTAGTTTTGAGTTGTTGTACTACTCATACGAGTAAACGCAAGCACTGCGCGTCTGCGTTAGCTTTGCGTGTTCCATACTGAGCGTGCCCGGAGCCCCAAACTGCGTTTTGGATATGCCCATGGCGACGGCGCGCATGCTAGGCGTGGAGCACACAACGCTAACGAAAGCGCACAGCGCTTACGTTTGCTCCTGTACTCAATACGACAACTCTCTAATAACTCCACGCGAGCGGGCCTTTTTTTCTTTTTTTTTCGGAGGAGCGTTTGATTGGCGGCTTGCGCTCGAACTAGTGCGTACGTCACGGGCTTCTCTATGTGCTGCAGACGGGGCAAGCCCATCAATGCAAAAATAAAGTGCCGTTATCGTTTCTGCTAGTGACATTGCCATGTAAATAAAAGGAGGAGGGGATTCAGAAATATGAAAGTGCAGCAATCACTAGTGCAATGGTGAGATAAAAAAAAAAAATAGCCGCTTTTTTTTAGATTGCGCTTGTGCCGCTTATGTTTTTATTTGTTCATTGTTGGTACTCCTATAAATGCCTCTTGTTCATGACATTGGGAATCGTTCCCTCCTTTGACTCAGACAACGTTTGAAAACAGAGGATTACGGCAGTTTGTTTGTGTTTAAGGGCTTGGGCTCCCCAGTCTAATGTCTCTTGATGTCTAATATCTAATGTCCCTTGTCCTTTTTACAAGTAACGACAGCCAATACAAATGGCAAAGCACATTTCGCAGGAACAAACTGGCGTCATTCAGTTTGGTCTTCTGCAGTGCGCTGCCATTCGTTTCCTAAACCGGAACCGTCACGCAGTCGGCGCCTCAAAGAATGTCGCTACTTGTAAGTTGTAGGAAGCTCGTACGAAGGAACTTTCAGTCCAGTGTCCTTCATATGGGCGAGCCCGTGAAGTCAGCAATAGTTCAAACGCAAGCGACCAATCAAACGCTGTTAAAAAAAAAAAAAGCTCATTTGAGGGGAGTTTTTAAAATCTTGCCTGACATGCTTTTTATTCCTTTCGAACAAATGCTAGGAGCCAGCCAGCCATAAAACAGAGTCTTTAGGGAAAAAATGGTAGGTTCTCGAAGGGTTCCGGTCGGGCTCATGGTAAACATAACAGTCGGGCTCGGGACGGTTCGGGTCGGAATGATTATCGGTCGGGTCGGGTTCGGGCCCACATCCACGAAGCATGTCGAGTTTGGGCCGGGCTCGGACCAGGACTTAATTGGACCGAGCCGGGCCGGGCCTTTAAATTCTGGCCCGATCTGATCTCCACTCTACATGCGATGTGCGCGCCGTGATTATTGTCACTAGACGCCCAAAGCGTGAAAGCAACAATTTGTACACCCAGCCCTTATATTTCACCGAACGAACGCGAGGCACGGCAGCGTATCTTTTACGCACCGCTCAAAAAAGGCAAAATAGTGTTCTATCCAGCGCTTGTCCTCTGTGTATTCTGCAGGGCAAGGCGGATTGCGCGCCGGCTCGGCTTCTCCGAAATACAATGGTCTTAGCCGGTGCCCGAAGTCTCCATCCAAGACTGCGCCGCTCAACCCCATCCCGACAGTGGAGAACCAGCTACACATTCTCTTGGCGAACCAGCTGTCAGAACTCTCAGCACGTGATTACGCTGTACAGCGGTTAAACACACCGGCGAGGAGCGGGTCACGTGGTGGGAGCCTCACGGCCGGCTGGTCAAACCAGGGGGCATGCCTCCGCTCCACTGTGGGCAGGGCGCAGGGCCGCGGACTGGGCCTCGACCGCGCCACCCGGACGTGGGAAGGAGACCGGCCCTCGCTTCGTTCCGAGGCCCAAAGCCCATTTGGCGGGACGAGAGGAAGAACAAGAGGCGACGTCGGGGAGTGAGCGAAAGAACCATTTCTGAGCTCGCGGAGCAGAGTGCTGGCTGCCGCCGCCGCCGCAGTTAGCGCAATTGCATTTGTGCGTGCGGGGAACTTGGGAATGGGTTTCACCTTTCACCCCGTCGGGAATACAGAGGCGGGCCGGCCGGCCTTGGCCGACGCCCCAGCGCCGAAGCGGGAGGGGAGCCCGGCCGCACCGTCGCTCCCGCCTTTAATGGAAACTCTTCCAGAGACTCGCCAAGAGACTCCCGTGTCAATCGACGAGGGACACGCATTTGCCTGCTCTCGGGCGTTCTGCACTGCGCGCTCGGTCTCGCTCATGCACGGTGAAAGAGGAAATGGCTCGTGGAGCGTTAGTTTATCCCCGACAGCCGTGGTGCTCCTGTCGTGGGAGCGGAGGGTTTGCTTATTACAAACGACGTGGTTGGCACTGCAGCCTATGGATAGTCGTGACTCGGACAACGAGGCCTTCTGTAGGTGGTGACGTGTAGCGCCCTTCTGCTCCGCGAATTTACCGGTGTCTTTTGGCCTGCGGACGGTAATCGGCCTCGGTGTTGCTTGGATATTGCGGTGTGAGTTGAGAGAGAACGAGAGAGGAAATAGACTAAGAAAACTCCCTCTGTGTGCCACGAAAGATGAAATAAAAAACACCTGACTGATTTTTGGGTCGAGTTCGGTGGAGAGAAGCGAGCATTGCCGACATAGAGAAAAGGCTGAATACGCTCCAAGTCTGAAAAAAAGGATATAGAACTACGACATCCAATCATAGTGGCAAGATAAAATCACCCACGAAAATTGTGTCACTTTGTACTCATCCTTCGCCTTCTCGCCACCGTTCGCTATGCTAAAGTGGAAAAGGGTGGGAGGAGCTTCCAGTTCGTTCTTGACCTGTCACCGAATATAGAAAGGAATCACGGAGACGTGGTTTCTTTTCGAAATTCCTGTTGCTAGTAAGGCGTCTCAGGAGTAATTATGCTATTTATGGTTCGTGAATGTAATAAAAACGTAGTTTCTCAGCTGGAGGAAATGTATGGATGTTTTTCCCAAGGATGCTGGTGTCACTGAAAGCAAATTTTTAAACCACACCTGCACATGGTTTTCAATTTTTGCTTGAGTCTCAGTCGTCAAACAACAATGGTACATCCTAGCCAGGTATAAGCATATTATCCTCTGTGTTGCAATTTTAATTTCTGGAAACGCGGCATCGGCACTAGTAAACTTACTTTGTTCTTTCATATCCGACTGAAACATGCATTTGACTGACTGTCTCTACTGCAACTTTACCAGAAAACACAAATCTGAGGTTTCAGAAGAGATATGCGTTTTGTGGCTGTCCGGTATACTTAGTGGCGACACTGTGTTTGCCAACTGGCTTCTGAGTGGCACAGGTGTGCCTTCTTTTGTCGAAAGAAAATACAGATGCCTCTGGGCAATTATCCCAATTTTCGGCCTTGAAATTTAGCTGTTATCTACTTAAAAGATTGATGGGTTGAGAAGCTAGATCCAGTGTGAACTGCAGGGGTACGTTTTTATTTTTATTTGGTTTTGTCATTACAGCGCGCATTTCATTTTGGCGCTGACTATTTCAACGTCCACCGTCAACATAATTTGGTCACTATTTTGACGTTAGTAACGCCCCTTCCAGAAAACGTTAAAATATTCTCCACACAATTTTTACGTCCTTTGTTGACATATTTTTTAGCTAGTTTGACGTCTCCGGTCAATCTTGCCACCACAAATTTTCCAAATATCGAACTCGCTTTCGACAGAACGTGATCGAAAGGGATAATTAAAAAAAGTAATGATCACCCTGCTTGCAGTCGGCGTCGCTCGTTTTGCCGACCGCAAGGGCATGCAATCGATAGAATTTTTGTAACTACCTTTTCTATATTATTGAGATTATAAGAAAACTTCCAAACACGACTCAGATACGGGTCCGTTGTTGCGACTGGGAGGGGCCGATCTCAGGAGCGGAACGAGGAGTCGGGGCCGTGACTCGCTGATCGCATAGCCCAGAGGAAACAGGCCTGGAGTGGGATTACTGAAGTAGAACTTTTATGTGCCGTGAATAAACAAGAAGCTGGTCGACAGTTCAACCGGCGTCTTCGGGCCTGATGCCATGTTATATAGCCCTCTGAGGGCGAGAAAGCCCTCTGAGAGGGAGGAGCCTTCCGGGGTTGGAATGTTCACGTGGTATTCGAGGCGCGGGGGTGGCTGATGCAATTTGTGGGCAACCTGAGGATTCAACGCGTTTGGCCCGGGTTGCCCCTGTGACTATGGTAAGTTGTCATCTGCACTCGCCAGAGGGCCAAGGTCAACTGGCTGGCTACGCTGGCGGCGGTCCGCCGCTGATAAAGGGCCGTCGCAGCGTATGCGTTGAAGGCTTTTCGGACCGCGGCGCGTGCGATAACGGTCATTAAAAGTCTCTGTGTTGTTGGAACCGATGTGCTGTGTCATTCTCCGACGGGTAGCAGCAAGGAATTCCCTTGCTGCTACCCGTGAGCAAAATGCGGGCAAACTAAGGAACGCAAAATGACTACGTAAAAGCTAGAACGAACCCAGTTCGCGGCCATCCTCCCACACTGGCGTCCAGACGTGAAATGCTGCTCGTCTGGGAGGAAGGCCGCGAACTGGGTTCTTTCTGCTTTTTACATAGTCATTTTTTGCGTTCCAGAGTTTGCCCGCATTTGCGTGGTGTTTTTTTCCGAAATTCGCTCAAGCCTAAATTCTTCGACCTGCGGAAGCCTTCACTAATACCGGATGTCGTCTACGGAGGACGCCTTCAAAAACGTGAGTGATGATGACGACTTGACACTCGGCGCACTTGCGGATAATGCCGGCAGCGACAAAAAATCGGACGCTAAGCCCGCAGTCTCAGTCCCGGCAGGCGCATCATCAGAGGGTGGTCTAACAGAACTAAGAATGGCCATGGCCACGGCCATGCTTCTTCAGTTACAACGGGCGCAGATGACGCGCTCAAGCTCCACACCTGCTGGAACCCAACAAGGACTACCTACGGCTCTCGCTTAGAGTTCCGGTTTTTTTGGGGCACGCAGATAGGAAGTCAGTCGCGATGTTCGTCTCCGAACTGCGGGACTATAAAGCTGCGTCGGGAATTGACGACGAAACCATCCTCAGCCGCCTTTTTGCCGGTCGTATTGACTGACAGCGCAGCGCTCTGGAGAAATAGACAAGGAACCTTCTCGAGTGTGGCGGATTTTGTTTCGCGTTTCAGAGCGGCGTTCCTCCCACCGGAATACAATATCCGGATGCAGGACGAGCTCCGTGCCTGTACACAATACCAGCAGGATTCGCTCATAGATTTTGCGAGGGCCTTCCAGGGTCTGTATTACCTTGATGACGCGGCAGCCCCAAATGCAGAAAGCTCATAGATTTTGTGAGGGCCTTCCAGGGTCTGTATTACCTTGATGACGCGGCAGCCCCAAATGCAGAAAAGTAGGACGGGCTATCCGTCAGAGCCACCCACACTTTCATCCACATCTCAGGGGCGTAGTTTTGGGGATCTTGACAAGATGGCACGGGCCGCGTCAACGATTCAGGCCGACATCCTTGCTGAACTCCAGTACCGGCCTCCTCCACCAAGAAGCACCGCCCCTGAACCAACATTTGCTTCGCCTGAATATTCTGACGAGTACGAGAGGCACAGTAGGCTGTTACGAATCGACACGACTGTGCGGCTCCCCGAGCCCTTGATCTTCGCGCATACGAATCTCTGAGAGCGCTTGGGAAACAAGCGCGCAGATGGTAGAATATCCTAGCGAGAAGCGTTTTCACAACCCCAGCAAGTACGCTGGCGAGATGCGCAAAGTGGGGACAAATCAACACCTCTCCTTACAGGACCCGTGGAGATGAAGTGAAACCAGTCGAACACAAATACAAGTACCATGAAACGCTCAACACCTGAATCACACTCCCGTTGACTGCTCCAGAGCTTTATGTAGCTTACATAATAAAAATAATTATATGTCCGGTGACCACCGCAGCATTTATGAAGGTTCGAAGTAACCGATCTCTTTCTAGGAGTCTGTAAAAGGGAAAACTGTGTTTCGAAGTTCGTCGACTCTATCTTTTACTAAAAATCTTCGGTACAACTAATATTAATTCGCCGCAATCGCTAGAACAACATCCACAAAAACGGCTCCTAGAAGGAATGCTATTGTTCCTCTGCATAGCACCACTCCAGACGAAGCGAGTCAAGGCAGTTGCTCCACTTTAAAATCCTTCTTTTGCTTTTCTTTACTAGTTGACTAGTTTAATAGGGTCAGTAAAGTCACTATACTCACTTACAATGTGAGAAGGGCAGGGCGTGTCTTTGTAATGCCTGGCCTCCAGCACGCGAACCGTGCTCTTCCGTCGTGCTTTCGCTGCCCGCGCGCGCTCGAGATGCGCGAGACGCCAAAGCGTTGTCAAGGGTAGGAGGCTCGGGCTGGAGGCGGGACAACTCAAGCTCCTCCCTGCCGTTCTCACATTGTCAGAGACTTTAGAGGAACTTAGTGACTTCTGACATCTAGTCGAGACGTACTCTGTTCAATAAAAAGTCCACAGAAAGTCTGTAGATTTTCTATTGACACTGGCTACAGAAAGTCAACTGGATATTTTAAACACGATGTAAACAGAACGTCTGCAGTCTTTCTGATGACACTGTCAACAGGAAGTCAGCAGAAAAAAAAATCAACGAATAGTTAGCAGAAAGTCCACGGCTTTTCTTTGATTCAGGCTGAAGAAAGTCATCGAATCAATTTCGACACAAAATCAACAAACTTTCTGTTGACCATGTCAACAGGAAGTCAAAGTCAAAATAAAGTAATCAGACAACAAGAAGTCAACGCGTTCTCAATAAAAAGTCAAAAATCATTTTTATATGGAGATGCCGCGCGCTACCGTGTACAGTTAGTGAAACCACTTCACCTAAGGTCATGTTGTCACGAATGACAATTGATGAGGAGACGAAACACTGAAGCGAACTAAACGTTTAATAGTGTGAACCTGTGCCCAAACAACAAAAGGATTGAGCGGAAGAAGACAGTCGTCGATGACGGCATAACGGCGGGACAGAGAACAGCCGAAAGACTCCCCTGTACGGCGTGGCACAGCTTCTTGAACATTCTGCCTCAGTCCTTCTCCAACTGTACATTCCGAACGTGAACAACCTAGGTGGTTCTCCAACCCTCTTGAATCTTCTACTTACAAAAAAAAAAGATAAAAGGACAAGCAGTCCCGAGAATTGAACCCGAGCCACCTGCGTGTGAGTACAGCGTGCTGCCAACTCGGTACGTAAGTGCGCGACAATTTTTTTCTTTATTGGTGCGCGACAAGATAAGGGTCACGATACCTACATAATCGACCATGTCGATAAGATACTGATTGTCAACGATTATAAGCGACATTTCACATTCGGGAACGCGCAGTTTTGAAAACATAACAAGGAATGTCTTTTTTCTACGTTATCGAAAAAGAACACCAACATTTGTAAGAAGACGGACGAAGACGATAATCTCCCTGAGACGAAAAAATAAATAAAAGAAAGAACAAAATTGGTAGCGACCCGCTTTATCTCCAAAGTCCTATAACGCATAAAATGCAGTATATAAGGAGGGATAATTTAAAATTACTTAGAAGACATTAAACCGTCGTTTCGGGCACTGAAGAACCTTGATTTTTACAAACTTCCCCGCAACTTTGAGTGAGGAAACTGGGTGCATAGGTCCCCATGGTGTCAATTTACCCACTAAAGTTCGCGAGGAGACTGAATCGGTGTATAAATCTCGTGACGTCAGGTCTCGTGACATAAATTTCCCCGCCAATATTTGGTCCGTCACGTGTCCTTGGCACTAATTCTGTTGTCCCGCTAAATTTATGCGGGAAATACACGGACGGATGGACGGACACACGGGCGGACGGACCGAATTTTGGGATTCTGGGTTCCGTTAAAGAGCATTTCATGCCTTAATAAGTGTAAACAAACCTAAACATTGGGGCTGTTCTTTTTTTTGTTTGCTTCCTGGGTTGTATGTCTTGTAATATTACAAAATGGCACTGCTGACAGAATTTTAGTAGGTTGAAATTACTGCAAGATGTGGAAGTCGCTTGAAATCAAAGTTGATATCCAGGGAAGTATTGGCTGCACTAAGTGTCAGTCGCCAGAAGAAGAGACCGTAGTTCTACCGCTGACGGCTAGAACCCACGACTTCTTCCACCAATATCCACTTGGCAAGTTAGGCCGAAGCATGAGAGCTATTTTGGCCAAGAGCAAGGTCAAGGTAAGCATGAAACCCTATGATTACCAAAGATTTATTCTCGGGCCAACCGCAGCGCTTATGAGCCCTCAGTCCCACGAAACAAACGCTCGGCTTGTAAGGTGGCTTGTACTAGAACAGGGACACATGGTCCAGCAGTCGAAACGACTAGTACAATTGCTTCAACAATTTGAGGTTGAACAAGCACCGATTTGAGATATCGAAGCCCCCATCTTTGGTAAAGGTTACCGGCCATGACAGTTAGAAACCCTTACGAGAACGCAGATCGTCGGAACCAGACTATTTGGTTATTTCCTGGAGCAATTGAAAAGCAATTTCCTCACTTATATCAGTAACGGCCTCATTTTAGTTCAGCTTTATTTACAAAACAAGCAGGAAATTTGAAATCGAACTGTCCCACCCACGACCCCTCCCCCTCAAGAAAAAAAAGTATTTATTTTGGTAAATATGACTGCACTCACACTGCCACGCCTACTGACAAACGACTTTAAACTCCCCTTAACCGTTTACAGTGATCTGAATTAAGTTGTGATGAAAAGAAAAACGACCTTAAGAAAAAAACGACCACAAACCTTTACTAAAATTCAGCTAGATTGTCTTTATTATAATGGCTTTGCTTTATGTAAGGCAAGCTGAACTAGAAGAAACATACACACAAAGAAAACACCATACACACCGCTGGACCATACACACTGCTGTTTTCTTTTTAAGCGTGTGTTTCTTCTAGTTCAGCTGACCTTACATGAAGTATGAACCACTAGCCCAGATTAAGCCTGTTACAAGGGCTTTGCTGCACGACGTCGGCTGCTAAAACGACAATTTCTAGAACCTACAAAGGCTGCATAGCGAGTGCTGCTCTATCGTAGGGTGCAGGAAGTTGTGCTGTCTCTAGTTTAGCTTTATATTCGTGTTTCCTTGAGTTGCCTCCCGTTGACTCCTTGCGTTGTCCCCCTTTTAAAAACACGTCCACATCGAATGTTTTTTTTTGTTCTGAAGCGCCTTAAAAGGCTGCGCATGCTTTATACCTTTATAATGTGGGTGGATATCAATAGTTTTCGATTAATACCCACCATGTTTCTAACTCAAAATGGATTCAATTTTAGGTTTTAATTATAAAGTCAATTTTACTAAAAGTAATTATTAACCTCATTATATCAAACCGTTATTTTTTCCTAAATTTGCCCTCTGGCGAGAACCAATATTACATATCAACCCTTTTTCCTGTTCGATGCGTACTTTCCACAGGAACGATTTGGCCTGCGTTTCGTAAAACACCCTCTATGTACAGCTGAGCATACTTTTGCTACGTTCCGGAGTTTGCTGGGGACATCCATGACCAGATTAGAAGTGACACGTGCCCTCTGCACGCGCTTCGTCTTCGTCTTCCTGTCATTCTCGGCGCACACCTCGGCACGCCGCTGCATTATTCGCTCTAAAGACTCATTCTCTTTGACGGATGCACCTCTTGATGGGAGCGTTTTCCTCCACACAACCTCGCCCTATTGCTGTAGTGTTATAGACAGTCTGCTTGTACTTGTTTGCTTCGAGCAGCTGCTTTTAGTGAAGACCTTTCCGCACGCAGATGTTTGACGTAGAAGTTCATGCTCATTTGATCACACTCAAAAGTTCAGGCCGACATCACAGTCTGCCTGCAGCACCAAGTTCGGCACGTTCGCGCTTTCGGAAGATTGATTCGCGAGTCCTGATACCAGGGAGTCAGGTGGTTACCCTATTATCAAAGCCCCTTCATGTTTCAAAAAGTAGCATAAGGTGCGTCGATGCACGAGGCACGTGCAACGTGCTGCCCTTGGGAAGATCATGGCGGCACAGCACAGCACTGAGCTAGATTTTAGACGCCATGAATTTCCCAGAAGTGGCGCGCGGCACATGCCTCGAGAATTTCTACAACAATGAATGGCGCCACGTTTCCCAGGATAGAGGCTTTACATATTATCACTCATGGCGACATGTCGAAGGAACGAATCGTATGCCGGCACAGAATATGTCGGTGCCATATTTTACAGCACATTTGCGTATTCTGAGTACTTAACTCCGACAACGATATGCACCGGCATCGCCTAATATAGGAGACACCATAACTTTTTGTGAATGCTTTCAACCGCAAAACTGCCATGAGGAGTCGGAAAACCAGTTAAGCCTAGCGCGCACGTACGCGTTTTCATGACCCCGGCTTCGGTACGCCAATGTGAGAATCGGCTAGCGCAGGTTCAGTGATGGAACATGGCGAAGGAAGCTGGTCTGGTCGATGTTACTGCAGTCACGGCTATGCCACTCCACAAGTCGCTGACACTCATACAGATAATGTCCTTGCTGGTAAAATGATCGCTTGGGCCGCCAGGAGCAATGCCGGGAATCCCATTTCTGACACTAAATGCTACGTTACGGAGTTTGATTTGCTGGTGACGTCCGCGAAGAGATTAGAAGTGTCGCGTGCCGTCTGCACGCAGTTCGTCTTCGTCTTTCATGGTTTCCGCACAAGCCTCAGCACACCGCTACAGTGCATATTTTGCAGGGATATACAAACTATGACCCGGTTCATCGTTGTATCAAATGACATTGAACCCCGCGACAACAAATCCCTTGGTGTTACCGAATTCAACCTATATTAGATTGTACGGCACGGATTGATACTTTGAAATGGTAAGCTGGTGTGTTTGCCAACACGCAATATTGAACACCAAGATACCAGCTTTCCAGGTACTACTTCCCGCGCCTTGTTTTCGCGGTGATGGACCCCTTTGCTCGTGTGACGGCTTTGGGCCTCGCGGTAATCTGCTGTGCGCACAGTTCTCAACTGCCGGGAGCAGTGCATCGTCCGCCGACTGTCCGTTCGTAAGCAAATGACCCGGGAAAGGGGAAGGGGGGGGGGTGCTGCCGGGAGGTAACGCAAAGGAAACACAAATACAAAACTAAGACTAGGGAGAGCATGACTTTCTACAACCTGCGATATAACAGCCCAGCTGTTCAATCTTTGTCGGTTGTAAAAAATGTATCCTTGGAACCGACGTCGTAAGTGGCAGCCCCTATAACGAAAACAAGCTAGCTCAAAATGAGTGAAAGTTTTGTTATCCCTTCTTATCTTTGGAGGTGTCTATATGCTACTTAATGCTTTCTGCCATCACAAATTAGTTCAAGTCACTGAAAATGGTTAAGAAGAGTATAAAAAGAGTTGAGATTGTTTTTTTTAATATTGACGATGCAATCTTTTTTTTTACATTTAGAGAAATGAGCTGCGTTTCTGCCTTATCACGAAACTATAATAATTATTCTGTACAATCTTCTTATATGTTCATAAAATAAATTAAATATGCTCCTTTCGATATATTTCTCGATGCGTTTTTTATTAAGCACTTCGTTGCTAAATAATTTGTGATTGTGTCTCTAAAACGTGTTTATTTAATGTGATTTGTCATTTTATTTGCATAGAATTTTTTATTGTGTTTTTAATATTCTGTGTACATGTTATAAACCTTTCGTAAAACAAATAGAAGCATATTACTACGTGCAAGGTTCGGTGTGAAATCGACGGCTGTGAAAAGTACAAGTGAAATCCTAGCAATCACCACGCCTCGAGCTTCGAATTTTTATATCTCCGAAAGAAAATTAGCTATGACATTCACATATAGCTGAACGCTCCTCCAGAGCGTTCAGCTATATGTGAGTAAGTAAGTTCAAATCGCTTGCAAAGTGACAAGGGGGAAAAAATAAAGATGGAGTTTTTGTAAATATCGACGCCCAATCTTGCCACATTTTGAGAAATTATCTGCGTTTCCATGTTAATAACAAAAAGACAATTAATGGTGGGCATATACTTTTTACATATTCATAAAGAATATTTAAAGACGTAAATTTTGAAAAGTTTTGTGAAGTATTATAAAAGATGGTTTATTTTCAAAAGAAATTGTGAATATGTCTCTAAAACGCGTTTTATGCCATGATTTAGTTTTTTGTTTGCTATAGAAATATTTTATTGATATTTTTCACTTTTGTGTATGTGTTGTATATTTTGTAAAATGTATTAAAAAAGTTATGGTGACGTGAAAGCTTGGATGAGGAAATGACGATTGTGCAAAGTAGCATCGTGAAATCTCAATTTCCACGTCTCGAGCTTCTCTATTTCATATCTCAACGAGAAAAAATTGTTAAGGCGTTCATAAATAGCTTAATGTTCCTCCCAAGAACATGGCTTTCATATATATTTTTAACAAAAGTATCTAAATATGACCCGGACCATCATTGCATGACCTCACGTGGAATCACCCAGCGTTAAAAGGTGCAAAATGAAGGAGTTATGATTATAGGCTTATATCATACACCGTTTTAAGTTTCCTTTAGTACAATATTCACTTTCACAACCCATTAGCTCGTGAATATTCCCCAGGCAGTTGTACCATAACGTAAGTTGCCATAAGCTAACGAGAAAGCATTGTGTTATGGTAGATGGCGTTTAAATGAATGTTTAAATATTGGGAAGCAAACTGAAAACGGTTCTGAACTTAGAACAGATTTTCGTGAGATGCGAGTTGAAGGAAATATTGAATCAAATGTTATTCAAAAATATTTTGCGGTATATGAATACAAAGTGCTCTCACAATTACACAAGATGATGTGTGAAAAAAATAACATTTAGCAAAACCACTCTTAGATGATTGTGAAAACAGGCCAGCATTCTCTTAGATACATTATCACTTTGATTACGGTTACACCAGTGCATGAGTTTATAGGAGAGTTCTGGAGAATCTCTATTGCCTTTGTGTATAGAGTATGACGCGGACAAACGGAAGCATCTTTCGGGCACTGGTATAAAAACTGTGGTAGCAATAACAATAATAATTACTCGTTTTCTCTATACATATATATATATATAGTATATATATATATATATATATATATATATATATATATATATATATATATATATATATATATAATATATCTCAAAATATCTTGAATGAAGAATGGATAAGAAATATGAACTTCACATTTTTATTATCAGTATTTCAAATATCAAACTTTCCTGGTACAAACCCTGCTGCACCATTTTATTATTAAATGTAACTTAATTTCAAAAAAAGAAGAAAAACGCAGGCCTGAAGTATGGGCAAGCTTTCTGCCACACATATGCTTCCGAGCTTGATATTTGAGTTTATTGTGGAGGAGCATCTGTTACACGTTCATTTTAACGGACGCTGGCACGCCGGGCCGTCCTCCCGAAACACTCCATGCGAGCAGGTAACTTCGTGGCAAACCGCCAAAGGCAAACTACCTGTGGGAGCCGACAGATGGCATCACTATGCAGACGACGATTTCGCCGCTTGAATAATTTCACAAATCGCTCTCTACTTGGTTTTTATAGAGTGTCTCGGTGTTTTTCTACGTATGATACATAAAACCCTTGTAATATATTAAAACCCTTGTAATATATTAATATTTGTTAATTTCATCATCCATTCTATTACCATAAAGCGAGTTTAACCTACAAAGCCGACTTGTAAAAATAATTTTGCTTTGTAAATTAGTTTTAGCGAATCAGGGGTCTGATACAAGCTTAAGCGAACGTTTCTGTGCCATTGAATTTAAGCCATAAACACTTCTGGGAATTATGACGGTCTAAAATTATAATATATATTTACATTGAATTTCGTTTTGTGTTGGATATCGAGATATCTAGCAGTTTTCAGGCACAGTACGTTTGGGTAGTCTAGATTGGAGCGTGAACGCTCAGATTGTCTGACAGTATGCTACGAACTCGGCGCATTCATTTTATTATTAATCTATTTTAACTGGAGAGCCCTACTTTTAGCTTAACAAAATGAGACAATAAACGAGCACCTTTACTAATGAAATAAAATACCTATTTATGAATTTTAAACACAATAAATAACTAAAGAATAACATTTAAAACTAAATTTCATAGTATCGTCGTTTTGTCTCACGATAATTGGAGGCAACTCCACATGTGTTTATAATATGGTCTAAATGCCTTCTGCGATAGCCATGGCAATCGACCATCACGGATTAAATTTGACCATCACGGTCAATTCGATCATCACTGTCAATTTGATCATCAGCGCTATTCCAATTGAACTACAATTCTGCAAGAGTCTAATTAAAGTCGGTGTTTTTTTATTGCTTATTTTATATGTTAATAAAAATAGCGTTTTGTCCTGCTCCACGAAGAAATTAAGGTGTCTCCACAATAATTTTAAAACGTTTATAACGTAAATGCATTAGGAAAGCTACTTTAACATGATTAATAACACATAAAGTGTTTTGTCAAAATCTGTAATGATCGATTTCAAGTATGGAGCGTTTGGCGTGAAATAATCCTACAATAAATAAATCAAGGAATAATATAATTCATTCAGACACTAAGGCAGGGTGCAGGAGCTAAAAGTCAAAATGTTTATGACAAGACTTTAGAACCTTACATTTGTTACACAGCGACAAGTCAACTAGAATCGGAAAAAAATATGCAAAGATCATATATTAAGTGTCAATAATATGTGGTATAACCGCTTGGTACTATTTCAATAATTTCACAAAAAACTAATTTGTTCATGGCATTTTGGTATCAGTCCCTGTTTTGGATTCATACTTTCAAAGCAACAGATATTGATTAATAAACATATGATTATTCTGTTGCT
Source organism: Ixodes ricinus (assembly GCA_037355805.1). Classification (NCBI taxonomy): domain Eukaryota; kingdom Metazoa; phylum Arthropoda; class Arachnida; order Ixodida; family Ixodidae; genus Ixodes; species Ixodes ricinus. Next base: position 29,833 of record JAZHYW010051122.1, read on the forward strand.
GAGCTAAGAACGCGTAAAGCTGAGCATACAGCGTTTCGAAGCATACGAGGAAAAACATACAAATTCTACCCAGTTTCACCAAACGTTTATCACAAAGGTTTTCAACCTTAAATTAAACACGCCACTCTAAAAAAAAAACAAGCAAAAACGAAAAAGAAGATATTTGATTATTTTTTATATTTCAATTTTTCAAGTCATTATTCTTGGCTGTCGCTTAAAACGATGTTTCCTCTCTGGAGTCGTTGTTTTGTACCCGACAGATGCGTGTTGCAAAAACGTGTCTAATCATCATTACGCATTGCTCTCTCAAATAATAGCTAAATACGCTAATGGTTAGCAAGTACTCAAAATGATAAATGCTACTTTACCATAGAACTAACGCGTCAGCATTTTCATACCCTTTGCTAGTTATAGTAACTCGTGGCCGTCCTCTAACATGAAATGACAAATTAGATGTGCAAAGAAAGGCGAATCGTTGAAAGGTAGAAACAGTAAACTTCTTTCATTGCGTTATTTCCTAGACTTTCGAGGGAAGTTTATTAGAGAGAACAAGGTGAAACTGATACGTTCAGCACCACTCAGCAGCGGGGCCACGTTGCCAAACTTCACGCATGCGTGTCTTTGTTTGTATTTATGTCGGTTCTGGTTTCGGACACAACTGCAGCGCGAGTTGGGGTCAGAACGGATTTTCGACATTTATGAGAGCATGCAATCCAAATAACGAGATTAATAACCCACACAAATAATATGTAAACATAGAAAGCATTAAAAACAAAACTCCGAGTCTTATGACCCAAACGCGCGATTTTCGGAGTTTGTGCAAGACTGAACAAACGTGAAAAACCTTTCAATTTCTTAAAATTAAATGATGTCACACTATGTTTATCGGAACAATGGTATATGTTTATAGTACTCAATATTCTCTGCAGTTTTGTGCTCGGTTTCTTTTGCACACATGCTAGATAATTACTAGGCGCCAGCGTGAATCGATCGCACTGCGATCCGGCGGCCACTCTATGTTTGATGCAGCGAAATATAGAAGCCGTCTGCTTTAGAAATGCAGGGCGGGCCGAGTCCCGCCGAGCACCTTACTATTGCTTGCTCCAAAGCCAATGCGGAGGAGCGTAAGTTCGTCTGCTTTTTTGGACAGGGGTTGCAATGATGTCAGAACGCCAAGCTCTTATTGACTGATTGAAAACAATACTGGGTAGATCTCGAGGCATCTAGCATTGAGGCCTACCCACTGTCTTTCCAGTCAAAGCCAATCAGAACTCGGCGTCGTTGTGACGTCACCGAAACCCCTGCGCAAGAAGCAGAAGACTTGCACTCCGCATAGGATTTCGGCGTTGGCCCCTGAGAAGAACCAATCACAAAGCAAGACGCGTCAACATAATAAACCGTGCTCTGCCTTTCTTATGCTGTCATAAACTATAAGTCACGACCAAATGTTAAGCTTTCGCTACTGAACAAGAACATATCGATTCTATTCAGGCCTCACCATTTTTTCACAGTGATGGGGAATGCATATAAGCACGCTGCAAGCACTTTACAATTAAAAAATAAAAACGATCTATTTGTTACTGTAGCTTGCGAAATAGCATAAAAAATGAGTAATACTTCATACTCTATTATTCTGACAACAAACGAAAACTGCAGTTGTCAGTGACAGGGACGGCGTCACAAAAGTCAAAACCGTCCCTGACAAGGTGACAGCCTCTCCCACTTCGCTCACACCACCCAGCGCAGGCAAATATTTGAACACAGGCAGGAAAGTGTCATTTGGTCGGCACGAACGAGACATGAAAATGTATTAAAATAGAAAAGAAGGAAAAAGCATGGCACAAAAACACCAAAACGCTGAAAACGGAACAGTTATCCTTAAAACAACAAAATTACTCTAGTTTTTTTTTTAACTTTAAAATAACAAAAACCGTAAAAAAATCCTCGCTGCGCAATGCAGAGGCATTCTACTAGAAAGTTATGACACTTGGACATTGAAAACCAAGCAGTCACCTATGAAATGACAAAACGTGCGCTGGTGTTTCTTTTAAACGTCCGTAGACACTGCAAAAAAATACAACACCTGGGCCTTGAAAGACAAACCGTCGCTTCTGAAGCCCCAAAAACTTTACCCTTTTGTAACGCTCGTATGGCATACTTTGTTCAATAATAGCATTGAGAACGAATAATAATTTAGAAGGTCGCATATTTTTTTAAAAATTAGTTTATGTGCGCCCTAGTTAGTGCGTAGATTTACTTTTTCAGAGTTGGTATACCGAAAATCGTGTATTTGAGTAATCTAGTGCATATAGCGCCATGCCTCTCATATCGTCCTGAGATATCGATGTGCATCTCTACTATCCGAAGTAAGCAAGGTCGCAATCATTTGAAAACCAGATCCCAGTTGAGGCTTAAGTATCGAATTCATAATCTAACACTTTTAATAACAAATGTCACCGCAGTCATGTTTTCTTTTTCTTTCAATTAAAACTCGCGCATTCAAGTGGAGCGAAGGAAATTACTCCCTGTGACATAAAGCTTTAAAAATGCTTAGAAGCAAAGTCGTAATAAATGCATTTTGAATATGTAGTTATTATTTTTACTCCTTAATTCTATAAGACACTGAAAGGTTCTAATCTGGATTGAATTAAAATTTAAAGATATTTTTGTTTTGCCGGTCTCAGAAGGTAATGTTTTCTTTTTCTAAATATAAATTAGAGAAATGAATCAAATGTCTTCACCGAGCTTGAAGCTAATGTGGCAGGTCAATGCTTTCAATATTTAAAGGGTAAATAGAATTGCGGCGCGTGCACCAAAATTTAGTACCACGAAAAAGACGGAAATCATCCCAGATTTATGAGTTCATTTAGCGATTTTTACCTGAAGCAGTAATCATGTATATTAAAATTCAAAGTATTAACACGTCAAGGAAAGAAATTCTTTTGTATTGCATGCACATCCGCTGAAATGTATAGAATTAAATTCATCTCTACAACACCGATTCAAGCGCAGATGGCATATTCCCAAATAGTGATTTATTTTGTATTTATTCAGCGAAATGTCTAGCATATTCAGTGGATTTCAAAAGTCTGAGAAAAGACGACGTCCAAATCAAATTACAGTATGTGCGCAAATTAGAATATCACAGCCATTACGAATATGCTTATAAACTCATCTTGTTCGTAGGAGTGTGTCCCGGTCTTACGCACTGCGCGGCAATAAAATTCCTGAGAGCGGTACCAGAGTTTCCGAACGTTAAAGCCCAAAGTGCTTTTTGTGAAGGAAAACTGCTCTCATTCACAAAGCATTTATTAACACACATGAGGATCTCGGATATGTCGTCTAGGCCCAGCCTGCAGGATCCCCAAAGGCAATAACGAAAGCAATCATGTCAGCTTTTCTATGACGCACCAGTAAGCTTGTGTGGTCTATTTGAGATTTCATATGGTTGTAATATTTGGCAACGTTTTTTTTATTTATAAATACGAGGCACGCACACACAAACAAAACGCTGTTACTTTGAGGGTGACTCAAGTGTGCCAGCATTTATTAAGGGGACTAAATATGCACACTTAGCGCGATTCCACTTTATTTCGTAATTGTTAGTTTATTATGGTGTTTAAGAGCACCTAATGTAGAGTAAAGGTAATGGGCTATTCGCTCCATATTAGAAGATGATAAGTATAGCTAATACAAAGTTTGAGACACCCAGAGACGCCAATTTCCGACACACTCATCCAGGAAAGGGGGGGGGGATTATAGTCAGCTTTGCATTAGTTGAATTTGTGTCTGCTCTAATTTGATGCAAACACGTGCCATTATAGTTAGAACTTAAACTTTACCGATTGGCTCTGAAAAGAACGAATCATCGGTGGTATGCGTTTAATATGTTCGACAAAACTCCGTTTTGTTTATTGTGTATCATACCAGTGAGTTTTAATTTATGAGTATAGTACTTTATACTGTCGAAGAACTGGTATGGTTGCATTTTGTTCAGAAACTCAAAGTGATGCCTGTGAAACATGAAGATTTTATAATCGTGATGTGTGCTCTATGAACTACCGTAAATTGAGGCCCAAGAACACTCTAAATCTACTGCACGCATACATAAAACTTGAATGGTGCAATTTCTTCTGTAATATAAGGCACACGTAAAAAACAAAATTGTTTGTTGTGTTTTCTTGCTGAAGAGAAAAGCAATGCTATATTTGCAGCATTTCATAAATGCTTCGTGCTTGCACCTTAACAACTGGTAGTACGTACTTATAACCGGAATACTAGTTGTTCCCATCCGCTAGGACAAGCAAATAAATTTGATAAGTAATGTTCTTTTTTAAAAAGAACAGAACCCCCCCCCCTTAAAAAATTATTTAAAAAATACATTTAGCTTTTTTTTATTCTATATTATTCGAGTGTTGCTAGAGTAACCTACAAGAAACTGGCCAATGAAGTTTTCAAGCTTCTTGACACGGCGGTAGATTTGTGAAGTGAACTAGTCAAGCTGTATTAAACTTTTTTCATGTTCTACATCAACATTGTATCTTTCATGGTTGGAAAATAAAACATGTTATTATTATTATTATTAAAATTATTATGCCGTCAGAGCAAAGATAAGTGGCGGCTGATCGAATGACAAAATCGTCTCATGCAGACATGTTGTATAATTTCAAATCGCAAAGCCGTATTTTTAACCAAGAACAAAGTTGTTTAAATACTATTTTATAAAGTTCTACGTTGTGGGATAAAAATAGAAGAACCTGCGTGTAGTCCACCGGGCTCGCAGGGGGTCTCTATTCGTTTCTCACATACATTAGGCAGAAAAATTGTAATTGTTAACTATAACGCCGTAGTATGATATAAAAGTAACATAGCGGACATACTTGGTGACATTCTGAAGGTATTTTACGTTGATAAGAATACGCCAATGACATTACCGGAGGAGTTCGCGTTCCATCCGGTGACAATACAGTCACTATTGTCTGAACGAATATACGTACTTCATTTAACATAAGACATAGGCTACATTTACTGCCATCGGTGCTATTAGTCTAAGACTATATGTTGTATTGTTTCTACCGCGTACCCAATTTTGTTTGCCAAAAGGAGCACCAACAGTCAATGACGCCATCACTGCATTCAGCTACTCAAAAATATGTTATAAACACGATTACTGTCTGCGAAGCTTGGATAAAATGACTACCTAAACTACATTTTCATGTTTTTCAAGCAGTTCCTGGTTTCGTTACGTGTCGCTCTGCTCTGCGTGTTTCGGCACATGTGCGCTTATGAGCAGCGTTGCTTCCACCTGCAGCCCACGAACTCGCGTAGGTGAGCGCATGCACTCGTTAGTGCGCACGAAGGTACGGTTTGTTTCTATCCTTCTACGCGTGGTTCGGAACATCACAACACCGTTCCTCGCGAAAACATCCGCACGCCCACGCAATTATTTTTGGAGTGTCACCGTTCCCTCAAATGTCCGTGTATCGGGTCTTGTGCAGCTGTTTTTTCTATCTCCTTATCACGTGTGAGAAACGTGATAGTGGTTCTGTTGGGTGTTTCTTTTTTATGTATGTCACCCGTATTGTCAAGTAGATGTCAACTTGTTGACACACAAATTTACAAGGTTTTTCTCTTACATTCTTCTCTCAAAACAAGCGGTTTACTGGCGCGTAATTTGTCGAAACGAGGAACACATTTGATTAAAAAAAAGAAATAAAACAAATTATAAACGACGGCTCTCGATTCCGAACGCCGAACAAGCGTCCTAGTAATGCAACTGGAGGCAATTCTTGTAGATTTTGTCTATCACGGAGCGAATCGTAAAGACGGCTAAACTACGCCCAAACAATCGTTTAGAAGTGTTTTTGAATGTCACGTACAGCTCCGGTGTTCCCGTTTGCTAGTAGGCGTCCATTTCTTTTTTCTTTACTATAATCTTGCACTGAACGAGCCCCGAGGGAAGTCTCGTTTTTTAATTGTTTGGGTTCTTAAAAAGAACTCTGTACCACTGGTCTAGAAGGTCCAAAGTATTGATAAATAACGATATACTCTTCATTTTCGGAAAGGATGCTTCATACAGTACCGTTTTATTACATTACGAAGCTCACGCACCTATGGCGACGTGAGCAATCGAAAGCGTCACTGTGGTCGGCCTGCCACGATTGGCCGAATGCTAGCTATGACGTCATCAAAGGATTTCTCAGCGACGGAAATAAGAGGAATGTAAGAACTTCAATTGTGACGGTGTTGGCGGTGTTGGCATCAGAGCGATATGATTTCAAGCTTCCACCGTGCTTATTACAAACACCATCGAACTTGTTTTTAGCAAGATAATGACGTCACGAGAGGGAACCATAGGAGGGCGCCACCAAAACATCTCGCCGCTAATAGACCCTTTTACTGTTTACAAATATGAACCGCTGCTTGGGTCCTAAGCGAGTTGCGGTCGTTCCGTCTTTGCAAGCCCGTCGAGCCTGCTCATTTCACCGGTGCTAGATAGCATAAATGCTACACGGTCAACAAAGTTGGAGATTTAGCGAGGGCCTTCGGCTGTACGACTTAAAGTCTTGGAGGAGACAAGCTGGTTTACGAGAATATTAGAAAAACTTGAACATATCTTCGCGCTTCTCGGTTCTTTTGGCGTTCACTTGGAAAGTTGGTGGTTAAATGTTTCATCGACGTTCGAAGCTGTGGTGTGAAGGTGGGCTTAGTTCATTATTTTCATGAACTGGAAGTTCGCTGGGACGTCAAACACTGGAGCACCGCCTTGTGGCGTTTGCAAATTTAAAGGGTCTCTACATCGATATACAACCACAAGTCACCGGCCCATCTGTGCTTCGTACGAAGAGTTGCAATAAGTTGGCAGGCGGAATCGAAAGCACTGGTGTGCCGGTGACTTGAGGTCGCATCTCGACCACGGTGTAAGATAGTGATCTCGACGTAAAGGTCCCGTTCACACAGCATCGTTATCTTGCCTTGCGTTATTCTACGAGAACTTGCGTCTGCTAAAGTCGATTGTCACCGGGACATAAGTGCTTCATATGAAGAACTGCTGCAAGTTCAAGGAGTAGCCTTGCACGCAACACTAGAGTAACAAATATTTCGGTGACTTATAACGTAAAGTAAGAAAACGTGAGGTAACGAACATCTTTGAATGATCTTTAAGCAAATCCACCCAGACTGACCAAGGCCTCTCCAATACATCCTCTCCACAACGTGTGACGTCAAGCGATATGTCCAGCTTCTCCGGTCATCTCGATTCGGCTCGACAAAGACGAGCCGAGCTGCCGAACAAGTTCTAGCCTGTTCGCCAACGCTGTTCACCCGCCGTCATATACGTCGTCAAGTTCGTCGAATACGCAGTTCTTGAAGGTAAAAGGTATGTAATAAATATATACTGAGCTTGGAACGTTCAGAACGCTGCGTGTTTCGCGGGTGTTTGTCGTCGTATTTTCTTTGGTGAGCTCTCGTGCTCAGCAGGATACTAATACTAGACCTAAACCAGTTAAGGTTTAGCCATTCACGAAAGGCACGTAGAAATACCGTAACGCACAAAAGTACATAGAACGAAACAGTAGCGTAGTTGTCAAGAGAAAATGCCGCCCGCAAGTCTAACAAAACGACGTCTAATTGAAACCATTTTCTACTTATCCTGATCTCAAATTATTTTTCTTTCCGTGCAGGTATCCAGGGGCCCACGTTTCTTGCGCGTTTCTTCTACATCACGGTACACATCACAGCACGCACTGTCACGTACTGATACCCTGGTTTGGTCAAAAATCACCTCAAACCGAAAAACGAATCTCTACGAAACGCACTACGCCGTTGTCTCCGCTGCCATTGCCGAACTACTCAAAAATAGAGATGCCAGGCGGCCCGGCCCATACCTTGACGTCATAGAAATAGCGGAGATGCCTTATAGTTTAGGTGTTGTTGCTTTCAAGGCTGACTCACACATTTGCGTTGGTTGGGCCTGCATGCAAACAAAACGACCGTAACGACAAAGAAACCGGGACAAGTGTTCGCCATACACAGCATGACAAGCGGTGCAAGGGGTAGCTCCGCGAAGCAATCCATGAACTGATTTCCATGAGTCATGGTTGTTACGGTGTTTTGGTTGTCACGGTTCCTTCGGTTGCATGCGAACAAAGGCAACGGATTCATGGCACTGCGTTTGACTGCGTTGCCGGCGTTGAATGAGAGCGAAATACCGGCACATCTGCGTATGCATGAGCGTGAATCCAATTCGCTGAATCGTCTCAGCACGCGATATAAGAAGCAGGCAGTGTCCTGGTGTTCGTTGCCGCAACGCAGTCAAACGCAGTCAAACGCAACCGTCTGAACCGGGCTTAATTGTTAGTAGATGTGTGAACCAGCCTTAAGCCCGGTTCACACAGTTGCGTTTGACTGCGTTTGATCAGTGTTGCGGCAGCGAGACACCAGGACATCCCTGCTGCTTATATCGCGTGCCAAGAAGATTCCTTGAATTGGATTCCACGCTTCATACGAAGCACAGATGTGCCGGTGACTCGCTTTCGGTTCTAGACGCGACGCAGTCAAACGCACTCAAACGCAAGCGTCTCGAACCCGGACTTTAAAGGCTGAACTCCTTGTAGCGAATTTTGCGACGAATAACCGACGATCGCTTTGCGCGCGATGTAGCAGCCACGATGCCGATTCCACGCGCAGAGCAAAGCCACTAAAGGCTGCAAAAGGCTGAACTCCATGGGACGAATATGCTGCGAATAATCGACGAATTTTTCCCGGCGGCTTTTGCTCTGCGCGTGGAATCGGCATCGTCGCTGCTACGTCGCGCGCAAAGCGAGCGTGCCGTCGTGGTGGCGTTCGCCAGTTAAGCGCCGTTCCGCCGTTCACACTTTTGGCGACCGAGTACAACCGAGAGAGACCAGAACGGTTTTTACGACCGGATGCGTTATACAGTGCGGAGCTGGTCCTAAGAGATCGCAAGAGGCTTAAAAACCGGTCTGGTCTCTCTCGGTCATACTCGGTCGCAAGCGTGTGAACGGGCCTTTATTCGTCACATAATTCGTGCCATGGAGTTCAGCCTTTAAGGCCCATTCTCACTGCAGACTTTCCTTATGTCTTAATATGTTGCGTTACGAATAGCCGGTCCAGCATCCATGCCTCGAATGTCACGTGCCAAGGTACACCTTGAATTGGCCGCCATGTTTCATACGAGACACGGATGTCCGGGTGTTTCTAGACGTAAGGAGATGTAAGCTCCCGTAACATTACGCAGCGTAAGGAAACCGTGTTGTGTGAACCTACCTTCGTACGTAAGCTTTGTAAACGTAAGAAAGCGGTGCTTTGTCCTCAAGGGCTAGAATAAGCCGATCTTCCAAACAAAGAGATCAACACCCGAAAGGCCAATTTTCTTAAAAGAACGGTTTCGCCTACAAACATCCGGGCTACCGCGATTTCCACAACAAACGTAGTATTTAGTGCACTTGATCCACCTCTTTAGAAATCATGGTTCCAGAGTTTCTGGCATAAAAACACATGTTTTTATATCAGAACTTGTGAGGGCGCTCGTCGTGTGCGTGCGCGTTCTCTGCCCAAAATCTCGAACCGTTGATTTCCGAAAAGGTGGATTAACTGAATCATTATCGTATTACAAAGCTCATAAAGAAACCTTCTAGTGCTCCGCAAATGCATAACTGAAAAAAGGAAGAACACTAAAATGCACGAAAACCCCATCTTCTTCAGACACCGTAAATCACATAATGCCGAGTCCTCGATAACTGGCTAACATTTAGGGATCTCCTGGTGGCATCTTCCGGTCCGAACTGTGCAGCCACTATCAACCACCACTAACGCAAGAACAAGAGTGCACTTATTCCTGTCAACAGCGTAAAAACATACTTCATGAGGTAGGGACGTGTGGTAGGGCTGTTGTGTCAATTTTGTCTGCACTGGAGCTCCTGTGGCCTTATCAGGAACATCTAAGCAGGTGCTCTATTTAAGAACACGTGCTTTCAAAAAGCGTGCGACCAAAATAAAATAAATGATTTCTTAGTACATGTTTGTGCGTGGCAAGCAGCCATGCAACACAGTCAGAATCAGCAGAGTTGGTTGAAACTCATTAACAACCAAAGGCTATCCTAATCTGGCGCATCACTTCCCATGGAGAAAGATTTAGAAGCTAAAAACATTATTAGAGAAGGGTGAACCTCCACTACCCGCTGTGGACACCTTAAAATTGTAATTGTTCTGTTTGTATATTTAGACAACGGGAAGTATAGTCAGCCTCAATGGGCGTCTGGTGTGTCAGGTGTAGATGATAAATTTAGCCAGTGCAGTAGCACTACCAGCCTGGGGTCTTTGACGTGCACCACGCAGTAGTGACACACGAAAGCACACCGGTACTACCGGTACGATGCTCATCAAAATCGAAACGGGCAGGGATGGGTCATTGAACCGGGGATTCCTGGGCAGGGTGTACTGTACATGGGAGGTGTGCCGACCGCATGGCCATCTTCATAGGAGCTGGGTGTCGAGTGGCCCAATTCTGCCGGAGGGGCCTAGGCTGGTGCTGCCAGTCACAACGGGGCCTGGAGGCCGGTCTGGCAGCGTTTAGCGAGGCATGGCTTAGGGTGTGTTGGTGTGACTATTTCTTCTTGTTTTGCGTCGTGTGTGAAGCGATACAATACTGTGTGGCTGCTAAGTGTGCCGGAAAAACAAGAGACTCACAACAATGTCAAATACGGCGAGAAAAAAAAAGAACATGGCACGGCGCTGTTTTGTGTTGGAGTGCAACGAGGGTTACAGCAGATGCAGAGGAACGCTCCCTCTTTCGGACGCCGAGTGACGCCTCTCGATTCGCGGAATAAAATCGTCTGTTTCCAAAGTGAAAAAAAAAAATATCTGACAGAGAAAGAAAGAAAAAAAAACGTCTAAGGAGAATGCGTGGCCCGTGTGACATGCCAAAGGAAGCAAAGTTCTCGAAGTGGGATGGCTCTTCAATAAAGTCAGCAATTGAAGTTGCTTCGTTTATCTTGCTACTCTTTCTGCTTTTTTCATATGGTGCACTCTCACGAGATGAAATCAATTCAGGCATTTCTGATCTATAAGGTTTGACTGAGAATGCACAAGTCAAGAAAAGCTTCGCTTTAATTATTCCATGCTATACAAAAAAGATGTATTAACAGCAGAACCACAAATAGGTATTCGAAAATCTGCAAAATGCGCCGCTGCTGAAAACAAAAAGGGTAAAAGAGCTTTGGACACCAATGTGGAGAGGAAAAGCAGCGCACATCATATCATAGTCAACCTTAGATTTCTTAATGGTGGTATGTAAGCATAGACAATCATTCTTTCCTTAAAAACGAAATGAAAATAAAAAATTAAAGATGCGAGACTATGTATGGAACTGGCCAAACGGTATTTGCGCTTTGAATGCAAGCTTCTGCCGCTCGCGCTTCGTCACGCTTTTCCCAGGGGTGTGATATAGGATGCAACCCATTTCTTTCTCACAAACGAGCAGATGTAAAGCAACAAGGATTACGACCACTTTTCTGCGCAAAGCATCTCCGCTGCGACCGCCGGGCCTCTGTCCGGGCGTCGGATGACCCGCGCGCTAGGGTGCCTACGTGTCTGGTCGTCTCGGGGTGAGGACAGCCATTGTTGCGCTGAATGTTCAGCCTCGTGAGGCTCTCCTTGCGCACCGGGTGCGTGACTTGGGCGCTAAATGGCGTCTCTGCATTAGCCAAAGCTACGCGCTCGAGCTGATTGACACCAGATTATGCGTACTTCAATATGCATAAAAAACGATTGGGCGTAAATGGCTGAGATGTCACCACCTCCAAGCTAAAACGCCCGAGTGTGTGAAGGCACTCTACCGCGCGCTCTGCCCCACAGCACCTGCCCCTCACCGGCGTGCTTGCCATCGCGACACACTCACGGCCGCCGGACGACACACCTCCACCTCCCAGTACACCCTACACTGGGCTCTCCAGCGCGAGCTTTCGCTTGCACGTGACGTCATATCCTTCCTCCTTTCTGGTGGCCAAAACCTGCTGTTATACTTCGTTTCACCTTATGTGCGAGCGAAGGCAAAGCTGGAAGCGCGAGCACGAAAGCTCCGTGCCTTCAGGCTTTGCTCGAGCGCGCGAGCTGGGCAGAAACGCAAAAAGCGCTGGTCTCGCGCTTCTAGCTTTGGCTTCGCTCGCAGATAAAGTGAAACGAAGTATAATGAAGCTGTGCTCACTCGTTTCCGCTCGCTCGCGACGCTCGTGTACTGCTCGTAGAATATGCACAGTAAAGGCTACGCTCGAGGAAGTTCGGCCACCAGAAAGGAGGACCAAATTACGTCAGTGCAACCTATGTATACTTTGTTTCAGCTTAAGCCTAAACGCAGCCGATGCTACGAAGCGCACTTGAGCATGTGGCCCCTGAACGGTGCTTGCACTACACTGAGCGCGCGCGCTTGGCGGGGACACTAAAGGCCTGGAACTCGCGCTTGTAGCATCGGTTGCGTCTGGACATCAGCTGAAATTAAGTACATGGCACACTCGACCACCAATCCCCTTCGACGCACCGCCCAAGAACATCAGAACCTCATGCCGGATCGTTGGAATGTGCTAAAACGTCTGAAATTACCACCTTCGTCGTATTAGTGGTGCTGCGCCAACTCCGTTCGTCGAGTACGCCATTCACAAAGAAAGAGTAGAGCCCACGGCCGGTTCGTACACCTGTTGGATTTGCAGAAGGTGTTTAGGGGCTGGTCTTTCCGTCTAGAGAGCGCACCAGCAGTGGAAATGTAACACTGCTTTGCCACGTAGGGTTGGCGGTGAGGTTAGATGCAGATC
>JAZHYW010051124.1:0-39079 GCA_037355805.1 Ixodes ricinus
GCGAGGAGATGGACGCTTGTGTGTCTTTAACTCGGACATGACTCTTGGGTGGCAATGGCTGCAGTACAATTAAACAAATGGGAAAATATGTCATGTGGTTAGTGAAATTACTGCAATGGAAGAAATATTCGCTCCCAATGGATTCATAGAACAAGGCATTAAAATACAGGAAATGGCTGCAAGGCAGAGGAAGCATAGCACAGGAGGAATTAGTGCAATTACTAGTATTGAAAACAACGGTATTGAGTTGCACAATAATTGGGATATAGACCTCCCTCAGGTTATTAATATATCTTTGAGGTTATTTTTACAAGCTGCTCATGTTCAAGATATGACATATTACCTAGACAACAAATCAGAATGAGAACCTAGTTTGGGATATTACCTCTCTCGGTTTTGGTGGCTTGCGCTCTTTTTTCTGCTTCGAGTGTGGAAACAATGTCGGAATGGCAGATGACTTCAAAAAATTTTGCCATCCTGCCGGCCTCTCTCGAATTGATCTTCGTCGAAATGCACCTAAAAAAATAATTTCGTATAATTTCAATAATTACATAGCAAAATAACCACTAGTAAATAGGAAGACACAGGGGTTATGAAGTTAGGCCGGGCACTGGTTAGGTCGATACCAGTTGACTAAAACTCCCCACCGAACTTGCTGCCAGTGACTTTAGCTACATATGCGTCGAACACACTGATCCTACACCGAAGCACTATTCTCGCAGCATAAGCTCGACGGGAGAGAATTTGCCGTAAAAAGTCGAGACAAACGCAGCTGAAATCACTTTCGTGCTCACACTTCCAATCACTACTGTGTGGCCTCAGCTGTAGGCAATGAAATATAAACAATACTCTGTTTCACCTCAAGTTGCGTACGCTGCAAATGGTGCAATCGCGAGTTCGTGGTTGCAAAATCGGCGTTCATCGCACGGGTGCCTGCGCCATGCATGCACGCTTCGAAACGACAACTTCGTACGTAAAAATAGGAGGTACACGTTCCAACGCAACAAAAAAGTATCTGGCACGCCCAAGCAATCACCGAAGGACTGAGGATTACTTTCGACCACCTAGAAATCTCGTTACGTGCAAACAAAATCTCTGCGCAATAACCCCTGCCAAATTGCTCGCACCTGCGCTTCGGACGGAGTCATTGAAGCGACAACTACGAGTTAGCGCTGGGTCTTCTATATGTACTCGTCGGACTAAAGCGAGTGTCTGTCCCCGTGAAGATAAAGATTTCAAGGGCCTACCTGGCAGATTCGGGAGTGCGTGTTTGGCTTCCACTTGTCACGCCTGACGTTCCTTTCCCAGATGAGTCGCCTCGCATTGTTCCGTTCTCCTTGGGGGAACCGATAGAGCGTGAAACCTTTCTTCCTTGTGTTTGAACAACCCACAGCGCTGCAGCACCCATTTTTGGGCGTAACAACTACGAAGTTAGTCATAAACACACTTCTTCCATCGGAGCCGCCGCGTCAAGCCGCTTCCCAGCTCACTTTCTATAACACAATATGGCGGACAGGTCGGGTTGAGCGGCCGGAGCGGCGTCGAGGTGTTGTTGCCAGACTGCCCCGCCAATGTTATGAGACTGGCGGCGACTTCTTAAGACTGCCAAACTCTCCCCGTATATATGGCTCTGGAATTGACCGATCTTACCAAGCGGTCGGCGCATGCGTTACGCCTTCATGACTTAAAGGTGTAGTGAAACGAAATTTCAGCGCTCATTTTCTAGCTTGAATGTGTTGCATGTTCCACCTAACCTCAAAAACACCAGTCTTCCGTTGAAAGGCACAAGAAAACTAATTTTAAAGCTAAATAAACGATCTTCCAATGTGCACCTGGTGGATGCATGCGGAGCCTATTTGGGAGGTAGTCTAGCAACGTTGTGGAATCTGCTACGTAGTCGTGACGTAGCAGATTCCTCTGGCACAACGCCGCTCTTTGGCATTTCAACATTTTCCTTCTTAGCTTTCCTCCTCAACTCACAACCTCAACTCACAATCGCGAATTGAACCAAACAGTCCAAGAAGACGGAAAGGGTGGACTCTCCTCTTTCTCGGACCCTCGTTTGTGCAGCCGGATGCAGCCATTCTCCCCTAGAAGATTAGCCAGTCGCTCAAAACTCGGACAAAAGTTGCTTTCCCCACCCCGTTCAGCCCTAAGCTGACAGTGCTGTGGAAGCTACGTGCTTCTTGGGCCAGCCACACGCTCGTCACCCCACGGGCACTTCGAACGGCTCGGTTGTAACGCGCTGACGCTATTGACACCACCACAACGCTGACAACGCCACCAAGGGCAAAGCTCATAATCCCGCCAGCCTTGCTACGTCACGAATGCGGGGAAACTTTTCTTTCTGTTTTTGTTTGCGCCGGATATCCCATGACGCATCGCGCCCTCCGTTCGCTTCTCTTCGAGCGCTCGCTCGAGTGCACCGTTGGAACGAAAAATATAGCCAATCGTTCAAAATACAAACGTGCGATTATGAATTACAGTTATTACACGTCATGCTTGACCCATTTTCGAACGAAATTTGAAAATTTCAGTTTTTGGTTCGAGTACACCTTTAAGTTCACAGGAGGCAAACGGCTTGTGCGCGAAAGGGTTCCGTGCCGTCTCGTGCTCTACACGCACAGAGCTCCAGCGATTTTGCCGCGCGTGCAAAAAGACAAAGTTCCCTCGATGCATTCCGGCAGCGGTGGCATAGTCAAACTCGCTGCCGAGATCGGTCTATAGACCATTTGCTATATTGCCCAAGCATCAAGGAGAATGCAGGGATTGGTGTTCCACGCTCCACACGCGCACGCCTTCCCCGTATAAAAGATTTGAAGTAAATAACCAAAATAAAGCGTTGACGAACGCGCGTGCAAGATGCCATTTGTTTTAGGTATTTGCTTTAGAAAAGTGACTGCCGCTGAGGCCAGCACGTGCGGCGCGTGGAACACCAATCCCTGCATTCTCCTTGATGCTTGGGTACTATAGCAATAGGTCTATTTAGGTGCCTTCATATGCGCTGTGCTTAGGGTGGAATCATCCGGCCATTTTGTCCCACAGTTTTATTTTCGCTTTTTTGTTCAGAAGCGCGTGAAAGAGCGTGTCCCTGCACGCGTCTGTGGCGCTGACTGTGCTATGGCGACATTTTGTTTTCGTCAGATTTCTTTGCATTTTCCCCGTGAGCGCGTGCTGTCGGCATCGGGTACACAAGGTGGCATCACCCTGAAACAGAAGGACATTAAGGACCGATCGAAAGCGTCGCGGTGGTCGGCCCTCCACGATTGGCCGAATGCTGACTTTGACGTCAGCAAAGGATTCCTCATCGACGGAAATAAGAGTAATGTAAGAACTTCGATTTTGACGGTGTTGGCAGTATTGGTTTAAAAGCGCAATGATTTCCAGCTTCCACCATGCTAATTACAAACACCATCGAACTTGTTGTTCACAGGGTAATGACGTCACGAGAGGTAACCATAGGAGGGCGCCACCCAAACATCTCGCCGCTAATAGGAGCTGCGAAACTGAGCTTGCTCTAGTAATGTTGAGAGTAACTGCAGATGCTCCGCTTTCGGAGCAGAGTACAGCTATGGTGCTCCGGGGCGGCCATGTTGGATCCAGGCGCTGCACCTGCGGAGGCGACCGTCGGTCCGGATGGCATGGCAGTGAAGCGGGGTGCAGAGGTGCTGCGGCGTGTGGAGCAGAAGATATTAGCGGCGAGATGTTTTGGTGGCGCCCTCCTATGGTTCCCACTTGTGACGTCATTACCTTGCGAACAACAAGTTCGGCGGTGTTTGTAAATAGCATGGTGGAAGCTTGAAATCATTGCGCTCTCAAAGGAACACTGCTAACACCGTCAAAATTAAAGTTCTTTCATTCCTCTTATTTCCGTCGATGAGAGATCCTTTTCTGACGTCGTAGTCAGCGTTCGGCCAATCGTGGAAGGCCGACCACAGCGACGCTTTCGGTCGCGCACGTCGCCAATAGTGCGGCGACTCACCGCGCGTGCACCGTCGTCTCGTCATTTGTCTCCAGTTTTTTCTTTATGCCATCGCTAGAACATAGCAGCCGACGAAAACGTCATCCCTTTGAAAGCCCTAGCTAACTGCACGCGTTGTTGTCTGATCCGAAGTGCCCGGATGTGCCGGTCGCGTATCTCTCCGCGAGCGCCGCAGACGCGAGCAACGCGATCGTCTTCTGTGTCGTCTGTTTCCCCGAATTTGGAAACGCGTTACAAACATCGCTCGCGTTATAAAACAACGCGATTATGCTGTACCGAGTTGCTACACATATACGTTCAATAACAAAAAAAAAAAACTTTCAAATTCGTTCGATTTTAGTTTATGATGTATTTTTCGCAAACGCAAAGCGATAAACATGCTCCACTCGAAACTCGGCGTCTCCAAGGTCGTTTTTCCTCATTATGGTTGGATCCAGTTCGGCGCACGTGACCGCTTCTCCGCCAATACGGAGTTGGCGGCGTAAGGAAAAGGAACGCGATGCTCTGGCTCTGCAAGGATTGCCTATAGGGAGTATTCACTGGACACCATATTTGTGGGTGTTGTTTAGAGCGCATGCTCAGAACGAGCTCACATCAATAGGCTGCCAAGACCGGCACTCTTGATGGTGCGGAATGCACGTTGCAAAAGAACTGTGGAAGCTCGCCATCAGCACGCGCTCAGTATTCGCGCACACAGCTATGGCCACCAGTGAATACTCCCTATACAGTTCTTCTATATCAGCCCACTATATGTACAAAAAGAACGACACCAGTGGAACTTTGGGTGCACATTTCCCGCAGTGCTACTCTCGTCTCGGAGACTGACAGAAGATACTTGTTCAACAACACGCAGTCATTTATTCCGTTATCGCCCGCGCCGCGATCCCAAGAATCCCGCGCATACGCTGCGACGACCTTCTTATCAGCGGCGGAGCGCCGCTCGCGTTGCCGATTGCCCTTGGCCCCCTCGCGGTGGAAATGACCACGGACGATTTGGCAGGCGGGCAACCTGGGCCAGCGCTTTGGATCCCCAGGCTGCCCACAAGTTCATTCTATATGGATATTTTTTTTTATGGTGAACAAAATATTGCGTCAAAGTTTGCTGAAAACAAGAAAGGTCGTTCGAAAACGGACTTTCTCCGTTGCACGAGGGAGCGGTGCTACTGGTGTTGCTAGGCGCTGTACCCTCCCAATCTTTCTCGCGTGTGTGCAACAGAGGACAGTTTTTGCAGGACGTTCTTTTGTGGAGATGGTCAACTGATTGATCTGAAAACGTTGGTTGCTATGAAATCTGCATCGTCGAATCTTTTTTTTAAACTGTCTTTAACGCAAGAAATTGTTCACTTGGATAACCAGTGAAAAACATCACTTCCCCTGGTATTTTCTTGATTAAACATTACAACAAACAAAATGTGAAGACGAGCTAAAAAACATTATTTTGTGTATGTTTATACAGCCGGAAGTTAGTCTGCCTCAGTGGGCGTCTTCGGGTCTTTAACGTGCACCACGCAGTAGAGGGAACCATAGCAGGGCGCCACCAAAACATCTCGCCGCTGATAAAACCCCGTGATAAAACTCACGCTTCGCGTTAAGTACATTTGTTGTGCGGACGCTGCGAGACACATGCCCGAGCAAGGGCTGCGCCGCCATTTGCTTCCTAGAGCCGCTTATTTCAGTGCCCTACAAGCCCTAAGAGGGCTCGTGGGGCTCGCTACATATCGCTGCACACGCTAGGGCCATTTCGTTGATCGCAGGCTGCAGATAGCGAAGTCTATGGGTGCGCGCTCAATACGTGCTCAATGTGACAGTACGAGCTTCCGCTAGCAACAGACAGCTTTTTTGTGAACGATCGTACTAAAGTTGCCTACTATTGGCGTATTCGGCTGGTGTCGTTTTCCAGAGCTACATTTTATTTTAATCGGATCTGCGAGATCCGGTAATGTCTACAAATCCGAGATAGAGGAACGACGCGCCACCCGAATATGCTCGGCCACTTTACCGAACGGCCAGAGTGCCGACAGAAAACCGGATACCGAGGGCCTCTTCCACAACCGCTCCACTGCCATGACGCAAGCTACCGCCTAAAACCAACTGTTTAATCAATAGACTACTTCCAAAAATTCCTGCTTGCAACCCTGCGCGCGTTGCATGATGGGACCTCTTTGGCATAGGGAGAGGAGTGGCGTGGTTTCGATTTCGATTGCCACGTTGACGAAGTAGCGCATCTCAGCACTGCGTGAAAATAAAGTCGGCGCTCGCTTGCATGAAACCCATTTATCTTCGTGAGGGCCCCCATTGAGACACTGACCTCCAGCGGCCATGAGGACTTGCCTAGACGTAGTGAGGAGGGGGGGAAGGTAAGGCCTGCCGCGTCCCAAACCTTTCTGGCGGCCTGGCTTCTTGGTTCACGTTAGAGACCCCAAGTTAGCAGTCATGCCGCACTGGTGAAATGTCTCATTTTAAGATTATAGTCGCTCTCACTGTCTAAATATCCTGACAGACCTATAACTGATTCTTCGAGGGTGGTTTGTGCCGTGTTGCCGTTGCAGTGTCAACCGTCATCGGTTAGAGCTTAGCCGCCCATCTCTGTCATTATATAAAGCCACTGTCATAATGTTTAACGTTTTTTGATCATTCAAAAGACCGTCGTGTAAGCGCAGCAGCCTTTCATCGATTTATTTACAACGGCATACAAGATTTTCAGAACTCGGCAGCAACAGCATAAAATAAAACAGTCTCAAGCCCTTGTGATAGCTTGACAATTGCTTTGCTGGCCAGAGGAAGCTTGCAGCGAAGCTCAGTAGTGATTTTCCCATTGCAATACTCAAGGCAGTTGGCAGTCGACGCAATCTCTGCAAATGGCTCAAGGGTGTGGAAACAAAATGACATGACCACGAGCTCTCTACCTCCCGCTTAAAAATCTGCCAGCGAGAAGCGCAATGCATATCGCGCTCATGACGTCAAGGGCCCTGCACGGCCAAAAGTACTGTAGTTGCTAGCGTTGCCGCTTGGTGGCGTCAACTCGTGACAATCTCGCCTAGTATTTTTTTTTTTTGAGGACTGTACGCCCTGTGGTCTATACATAGCTTGTACCGTAACGTCATACACCTCAATGCGTGTATTTTATGTGCCACGAGCGTCCGAGTTTACGTGTTCGTTTCACACCGCAGAAGTGGTATCTCGAAGGAACCAGCAAGTAGAAAGAACCGTCAGTACCCACCAATGGCGACACCTACAAGCCATGTATATAAAGTATTCACTGGGTGCCATATTTGAGCGCGTTATTCACAGCGAATACGGGAAGGGGAGGGGGCGGTATGGGTGGCCTGGCAGGGGCCCTGTGTTGCTTTTTGTGGACTCCCACGGCGACTAGGGAGAATGAAGTGACGTAGGTGTCAGTGAACGTATCTTAGCTACACCACGCATCGCGGAAACTCACCTTCTGACGCCGTGACGAGATCGCAGAAATTCGTCATCAGCGACTCCACCAATCAACATCCAAAGAGCGTCGTTGACGTCACTTCCCTCTCTCTGGTCGCCCTGTGAGTCCAAAAAGCGCAACATAGGGCCCCTGAGGTCCCCGCATTCTCAGATCAAGCGCTCCTACCTAACGTCCGCAAAGAACGGCGATCTTGATGGCGTGGAATGCACGTTGCGGAAGAATTGTGGAAGATTTAACATATACAACGTAGTAAACTCGTTAACGTTCACCGCCAAGTCGCATTCAAGACAAAGTAACTCCCTCCACGAGCGAGCCACACTGTCGCGAACTGGCGCTGTATCTTAGAGGCCAATGACGTGGCGGCATTCCAACGGAGCTTCACAAACTGCCACCAGGCGCAATCTTGAAATCAGCTCATTCGTTTTAAAATTAGTTTTCTTGACTTTTCTGCCGGCAGCCCAGAAACACTAGTCTAGACTAGTTTTTCTCAACTGCCGGCACAACACAGACCACATCTAAGCAAAAGAGTAAGTGAAAAAATATTGTTTCTGTAGCTTTTTAACGCAGATAAATGGAACCGACGGTGAGTTACGAGAAAGACTTGATATAAAATGAATGATTATCCAAACTGGAAACACGAAGGATGTTTGTGTTATCATTTATTCTACCTGAGCAGCAAAATGCATCTTTTTTCACTTGGGGCATCAAGTGACATACATTTCTAATACAGTGCTATCAAGGCTTCAATAATGCTTTTTTTGTGTGTGTATTCCACAAGGCAGAAAAACAACAATGTAATCAACAAAACAAACTCAGATGAAACCCGTCTGAGTGCCCATTCACACAGGAGTGTAAGAGTGTTCGTTTTGATTGCGTTATGTGTCACCCGAACATTCGATGATGATGATGTCTCCTGTATGCCATGGACGAAGAAGTCAGCAGAACCAGCGCTACAGATGAAGAGAAGGAAGAAGCGAGCCTTTGGTTGCCGGTAGCTATACTCT
The DNA here is from genome assembly GCA_037355805.1 of Ixodes ricinus. Taxonomy (NCBI): domain Eukaryota; kingdom Metazoa; phylum Arthropoda; class Arachnida; order Ixodida; family Ixodidae; genus Ixodes; species Ixodes ricinus. Next base: position 8,429 of record JAZHYW010051124.1, read on the forward strand.
GTCTCACCCATATGATGTACCGCAGGAAAGGCTACAAGCGCGAGCTCCTTGCTCTAGGTGCACATCTCGGCGGCACAAGCTCTCGTGACGTTAAGAGCGGCTGCCAACGCTATGAGCTCGCGCTTCTAGCCTTCGCTGCGGTGCAACATAAGGTGAAACGAAGTATAGTCGGATGTTCCTGGCTGCACTGATGATGTCTCCCGCTTAGGAAACGAAACGTCTACCTATTAAGTCGGAGGTATTTTGTTTTTAATCATGAGTCCCGGCTGTTGGAACATTTTTGCATTCCTATTCCGTATGGAAAGCTTCTCCTTACATTGGTTTACGCTTCATTCGAAGCAAAGCAGTTTTAATAAAAAGCACGGCAATCGAATAAACTGCAAAATGTAAGGGCGCAAACGAGCTGGTGTACATTGCACATGGTTGAAAAAACCCCGAGACTGCGGGTAAACGACACAACACTAAAAAGTCTCTAACACAGCTGAAATTTTTATTTTCCGAAACCTGGTTATATAGGCACTTCGATACAAAAGAAAGAAAAAAAAAGGGGAGAGGGTGAGAACCCCAAAGAATGCCACTTTCCACCAACGTAACCTCTGACAAAACAACAATGACAACGGACTCTGCGTCATGCACTTCTCTTATCTCTGACCCCCCGCTTCCCGACCGCCAAACACACTGATAACCCCAAGCCCAGTAACACACATACAAAAAGAAAAGAAAAGAACGACCCATTGTTCCCTCTACCCGAAAACCTACAGACATAAACCTTGAAGGTCAGAACTTTTCACAGCTCTAAGAAAACGGCGAAGTTCGTTGTCTAACCCAAACGACGGCTTATTAACTGCGTTCCCGTGACCTAACATTGCTGACGACTCTTTTATCAACCGCTTATGGTCATCTTTTTCCCGCAACTCTACTGAAGTTAAATGCCACAATGGTACACAGTTCCTACATTCGATCACATGTTTTGACACTTCGGAGTACGGGTCTTTTTTCTTTATACAACGTTTGGTGCGGTTCCGTCAACCAAGCTCATTTATACACCAGTTTAGTTTGTCCAATTTTCATAAATTTGACTCATAACATCAAAGCGTTAGCCAACAGGTTTAATGTTGGCACTGCCTTTTCTACAGATTATAGATTGAGCCGTTTGACCCCTTTTGCCTCGACTGTTTCAGGTTGCGCGATAAAACACAGAGAAAGGGATGTGGAATGTTCGTCGGGTGTCATTTACAAGATACCTTTTGATTGTGGCCCTTGTTATATTGGACAAACTAAACGGTGTATAAATGAGCGGTTGCCGGAGCACAAACGTTGCATAAAGAAAAAAGACCCGTACTCTGAAGTGTCAAAACATGTGATCGCATGTAGGAACTGTGTACCATTGTGGCATTTAACTTCAGTAGAGTTGCGGGAAAAAGATGACCACAAGCGGTTGATAAAAGAGTCGTTAACAATATTGGGTCACGGGAACGCAGTTAATAAGCCGTCGTTTGGGTTAGACAACGAACTTCGCCGTTTTCTTAGGCTGTGAAAAGTTCTGACCTTCAAGGTTTATGTCTGTAGGTTTTCGGGTAGAGGGAACAATGGGTCGTTCTTTTCTTTTCTTTTTTGTATGTATGTTACTGGGCTCTGGGGTTATCAGTGTGTTTGGCGGTCGGGTAGCGGGGGGTCAGAGATAAGAGAAGTGCATGACGCAGAGTCCGTTGTCATTGTTGTTTTGTCAGAGGTTACGTTGGTGGAAAGTGGCATTCTTTGGGGGTTCTCACCCTCTCCCCTTTTCTTTTTTTTCTTTTTGTATCGAAATGCCTATATAATCAGGTTTCGGAAAATAAAAATTTCAGCTGTGTTAGAGACTTTTTAGTGTTGTGTCGTTTACCCGCAGTCTCGGGAGTTTTTTTCAACCATGCCCAATAAACTAATTTCATAAATCCGTCACCGCGCGTTGCATTCTGGAAAGGTTCTGGACCAGAAGCAGAGCGCGTATGGATTCTGCCAGAGCCGTTTATACTGAAAAGTTTGGCCATAAAGGCGGAGCATGTTATCCGCTAGAACCAGCGGATTTTACGATAACACGAAATAGCGTCCTATTTTTTCCATTATTTGTGAAGTCGCATGGAATTCCTATGAATCAAGGCCCCGAAATGGCGGACGGACGTAATCATCATCGGTTATCAGACCGTGCGTAAGATTACGTTGATGGGGTTTTCAGAGCATCAAAATCTCTAAAGGCCAAACTCTCTCAATATAAACGGCTCTCGAGTTTATTTATTTATTTATTTTTTGAGTGAAGAGAAAGCGGGAGCGAGGAGGGAAGTGTGGGTTTCCATCTTTGGATTTTTATCGGCACGGATTCCCACAGTGCATAACATGGTATTACGCCGCAACTAGGCGCTTCGAGCTTTTGGAATAAGTCTATTCTTATGCAAAAGCAGCCGTTCTTCGAAGCACCGTTTGTGCCAAACCGAGGCTCAGTTGAAGCAGCATGATCAGCCTCGAAGCGACGAGTGACACGCAGAGAAGACCGAGCGAAATACACTCACCTCACAAAGCTTTTTGGTTCCTGCAGTGCGCCTGGAATTGTTTCGTTTTAAATTGGCAAAGGCAAGTACTCCTCCCCTTCGCAGTAGCGTTCTCGCCTAAAAGGGAAGTGGAAGGGCATTTTTGCCATTCTCTGACCTGCTTTAGCACCCAAAGACACAGCAAGCAGGCATGTAGGATCCGCGAAATACGGAACGTTAAGATGCGATTCTCTGAAAATACGTGCGTCGTAGCACTATGTGGCTGAGAAGCGGCCCGGAGCATTGAAGCAGAAGCTGGTCGCCACTATGGGCCACCTAGAGGCCCATGGCGGCGACGACTCGGAACAGTGACGTTGATACTGACGGTACACGTCTCATGTGACTGCTGCCGTCCAGTGACGATGACGAAAATCATAACATTGTCGGCTAGAGTGAGACTACTGTCGGCAAAGCATTAGAGAATGGGAAAGCGGTACTCTAACACAGTGTTCACTGACACGAGATTGGTGTGTGTTATTGTAGTTGTAAATTGGCTCCTACACATAATATTATTTTGCTCCTCTTCGTTTCCAACCTTTTGTTTCGGGAAATGGTTTACAACACTCGCTGTATGGATACTTGGTTAGTGCCGTAGTCCAGAACATGTTATACTGTTAAAAATATGTACCCTTCCCCGTTTTTTTTTAAAATTGTTATAGTGAACTGGCTATAAACATTGTATGTTAGAGTTTGAAAAGTTAGCATTTAGTTTCGGTTCATGATTTTTTTTATATACACTTAAGTTGCAAGTGATTTCTGTAATTTTTATTTTGAAGTCCTTACTGAGCTGCAAACTTTGTATTTTTGGTTGTTTGTCTTTTGCTGCTGCTGGGCGGGGAGGCACTCTTGTCAAGCTTAGCACCTTAGTTGTTGTTTTTTGTTTCTCACTCCCGTCTTCAAACTTGAGAAAAATAAAGATTTTGATTTTTAAGTTTTTTTATACAACCGGAAGTTAGTCCGCCTCAGTGAGCGTCTGGTGTTTCAGCTGTAGATGAGCAATTTAGCCAGTGCAGTACAATCGCTAGCTCGGGGTCTTTAACGTGCACCACACAGTAGTGATGCACGACCGCACGCCGGTACGATGCTCATCAGATCGAAACGGGCAGGGGCGGCGATTGGACCCAGGATCCCTGGGTTCTGCCAGCGCAGTTTTGCTGAACGTGCTCCGAGCTGGTGTGCGCTAGCCAACGGTCACCGATCCCCTTGAGTGACATGGAATGAAACAGTATCATCGGCCCAGTCAGAGCGGTTAAACCCCCTTGTTAAAGGTATATTTGACAAGTACCGCCAACCATTGTTGTGGAAACACGCAAGACACGTGCCAAGAGCGGGTGCTCCCGCTGCAGTGGTGGATTAGAGACCATCTAGCCCACCATACCGCCACCACTCGATTCCAAGAAGCCGCTCATTTCAGTGGTGCGCCGCCTGTTGTTTCCAAGGGCCGCTCGAGACAAGTGCTCCGTGCAATGGCGCATTTGACGCTACTTGCAAGAAAAACGCAAACACATTGAGGGCTTTGGGCCCAGTACAATTCTTCTTCCTCTTTCTGTGTTTACCTGTGCACGAACCCTGGTACGTCGAAAGCGACGAAAAAACGTGCCTTACTATTCCATCTATATTCATAAGCAACACCATAAATTTAAGAAAAGTCACATATGAGAAAATGCATGCGCTGTATTTGGTCATGATGGGATGTCCTGAAATCGAAACCGAAACGGTGGCCGAAAGGTATCCAAGATAATTTGCGCGGCATTATCGCCGCAATGATCGTTTCAATTTTGCAAGAGGTCTATAATATCTATGCCATTCATCCGTCAATTCAGAACCCCTGCACGTTACACCACTAGCGCCACCGCCGCAAGTCCGAATGCCCGCGCTAAAATGGCAGCCCTTCAACGCGGACGCTGGTTGTCGCTGCAAAAGTCCCCCGTCAAGAGCCGAGCACGTCCTGTACTCACTGCACAACACAGCGGGATAAGTGCAGTCACGTGACTGGTCCTCTGGCAAGCGCTCCACCTTTCCCATTTCAAAGTCAGACCGCCTCAGAGGGCTACGAGTCGGAGGACGTCGTGATCCGACAATCTGAGAGCGCTCTGAAAGAACCCGTCTAACTTAGACGTTTGCAAACATGGGCTATCCACTGGTGCCCCATGCGTGCAAGCACGCGCAGCTTGCGCGTGAAATTAGCTTTGGCAGGCTTGCACTTGCACGTGCTAGCTAACACGAGCAAGAACATGGCGTCGGCCAGATGCCTTGTTTGCAATCGTCTGTACCTAGGTACCCGACGGGGATCGGTAGCCGAGTGGGCTAAAGTCTCACCTTAGCATGGACGTGAGTGTGTTAAGCTCGCGCGTGCCAAAAGCCCGAGCTAGTTGCTTCGGATGACAGCCCGTTGCGATCTGCACGAGCATCGTACCGTCGTGCAGTCGAGTGCTCCAGTAAAGTGCAGTCAAAGACCCTAGGCCAGCGGTCGTACTGCATTGGCTACATTGCTCATCTACAGCGAGTGACACGTCGCAACTTAAAGATGGCTGACCAGCTGCACGATGTATAAGTATTCCCAGAACCCAATTTTAGCACCCGACTTCGACCAGCCGAAAGGGCATCGGCTTCTCAGAGCGCTCCAAAACGCTGGAGAGCGACCAGTCGAATACACCATAAGTGTGATACAAAAAAGTTTGAAAAAACAATTGTCTTTACAGTACAACAAAACGCGTTATGATGCAAGCTTATAAGGATGAATTAGAGTTCTTGATGCAAATATGAAAACTCACTCCAAAAAAAAAAAAAACATTTTATTATTACCGACAGACTGAACGTTAACATGCGACTTGAAGATAATACAGCAGAAGAAAATATCAATGCTTTTGAGGGTCTGGCAGAACATTACATATACCGAATTCGTATTTATATATCTCTCGCTCACTTATAGAGGGGCTTCGTTCGATCTAGAACAAGTATATATTTTCATAAAAATACATATCTAAATATAAAAACGTGTGACTCACTACACGGCCTGCAGTCCCTTCAAAACTGAGTACATCTAGCATGTCAAATTAACATTTGTATGGTTAGTGGAACAGATATTCTTCCCGGGCGTATCGTGCTTCGACGGGCGTCGTGGTTGATTGACCCCTCTCTGCTGCGTCCGTGTTGGTACCTCCGACGCCTTGAGATCTCCAAGCCGTTCCGTAGAACGCCTTCGGATTCAACTGCAATAACAAATGTCCTGTCTGTCACTCAACTGGTCACAACTAACACGAAAGAAATAAGCATTTTAACGATGGAAACCCAGAACGCTCCAGCGTGACCACAGCACTTGCCGTTCTACAGTCTCGCATCGCCCATTCTGGCTGGTGACAACAGGAAAATTAGCACCCTGGAAATTTCTAGTGGCAGCCGGCGTCTTGCTAAATTCATACGTGAGAGAAATCACTGCCTTGCTACCCGCTATGTGCAATACGTATGAACAAAGTCGCGCTGACGTAGAAATCCCCGAGAAGTGGGGTAGGTTTTGCTCGGGCTGCAAAAAGGGTCCCCTCACCGCCTTGACGGGGAACCTCTTCGCAATCGGCAATACTTTGTTTGCGTGTCTGACAAATTTACAGATTCTTCTTTGTGGGATACCGGCTGTGGCATCCGGGGTTTTGTATTTCACGTTATTTCTGTTGCATCCTCCCTTTCAAAGCAGATCTTTTTTTTTTTTCAGGATGAAGCAGTTTGTCATTTTTGGTATCTAACAGCGCTGCTGGCATAATAGCATACCGCCGTTTCATGTACGTACGCATCCATTTTACTACTCCCGTTAGGAGGCACCGAGCCTTATTAAGGAGTTTTAGTAGACCGTGTTTTCCCCTCCGCTAAGCCCCTCCGCTACCCAGAACTATACAGACAAGGCATCGGCACGCAGACGCAGTGGCGGTTTCTTCGTTGCGGAGGGTTAGCGGAGGGGAAACACGGTCTACTAAAACTCCCTATTGTCGAGTGTGCGACCGCTAAATTCGTCCGCTAACCCTCGCATCCCTCTCGGCCATCCGCCGTCCGTGTGAATGCCAGAGCAGGAAGAGCGTGTCCCTCTGGTTCCGCCGACCCCTGACGTCACGCAGATCCCTCCTCCAGGGCCTCCCCCGTGTGAATACTCCGAGGCGAAAGTAGGCTTGAGGGCAACTTCAAGGGACAATACGTGGCTCGCACTTGGGTCATATCAGTGGCCATTGTAAGGGACCTTGCCGCTGGGAGCCTACCGTCTTCGGCTGATATTTCGCACCACCGAACCTCTTTTTCTCGGTAAGAGCAAGCAGGAATGGCATATGGCCATGCTGGAGACGCCTCGTGACGTCTCGTGCAGTGAACACGTAGATCTGCAGCGAGGTTCTCGCACGGGCAGAAAGATCAAAGTTCCCTCCATGCAGCACGGCCTCAACGGTGAAGCCAAACTGGCTGGTGAGATTGGTCTAGAGCACGGTGGTCTAGAGACAAGTCTATTGAAGTCAATACAATAGAGAGTTTTAGAATAGGGGTCCCCAACGCTTTGGGGAACCCAACGCTTTGGGGTACCCAACGCAATGACACCTCACGCAGCGTGCTTATAGAATAGGGTTTGTGACGACGCAACGCGGCACGCTCGCCTTTTTCGCATGCAGCGCCATTGTGGACAACGAACGAACTATTTCACAGTGAAAAATTATTAAAACGCGAAACATTTGCGCTGAAACGACACTTTAATGTGGCTTGCGGTACAAATCATAAATGTCATCGTCGATCAGGAAGCGAACGCGCGCGGGAGCCTTCTCTTCCGCCATTTTCTTCTGGCCTTGGATCGGCCTCGACTCGTTCGGCCATCCCGCTTCGGGTGTAGCCGAAACAATCCAATTCGTAGCGCTCTAATTTGGCGCTTGTTCTCGTAGCAGCATAGAGAGCTGAGCTAGCTGGTACTTAGGAAACATACCTAAAACAGCGCATAAGCACAGGAGGAAGATAACAGAACACAGGAAGGGATGCTGACTCTTAACTTATGTATTGTGAAAGAAAGAGAAAGAGGAAGCTTCAGACATAGAAGCCCACGTTGTTGTTTTGCTTTCTCCTTTTTCTCATCTTTTTTTTTGTCGTGACCTTATAATGTCAGTTTCCTCCTTTTCTACTGGAACTTAGTAATGTATCTGTTTTTATTCTTTCTTCTTTTTACCTTTGTGGGTGCGCGTGGGCTTCATGCCTGAAGCTTCCTCTTTCTCTTTCTTTCACAATACATAGGTTGGGAGTCAGCGCTCTTTCCTGTGTTCTATTTTCTTCCTCCTGTGCTTGCGCACTGTTTTAGGTATGGCTCGTTCTCGAATTTTATGGGCGTTCGTGTGCGCTTTAACCATCTGCAGCCGAAGATTTAGGCCTTCAACTATGCCGAGACTGAGACGAACGCCAGCGCGCATCCTCTGCGAGCAGTTGCACTATTGTGATCTGAACTGGAGCGACTTTGAAGCCTTGAAATACTTGTTTTCAAGCTGCAGGTATCGTGCCACGAACGAAATCCATTCGGAGCCACGGAGTAGCCATACGTTGCCATGTCAACGGTTACCACGTCTCTTTAGGCTTAGGAACGGCCAGACTCGGGGACAATCTTTAAAATGGGGCGAGCCCACCGCTCATTTTTTGTGAATTGAGCAAGATAAAGCAAAGCGAAAGCCGGTTGCACCATTCATTGGCATTGAAATTGGCTAATTCTGGCAGCGACCATGACGAATTCGCTCCGAAGCGAAGCGGAAAGGGCGCCGCCATGTTTGCCGACGCAACCCGGCCCCAAGCAATTGGGGGCCCAAGCGCCAACCCAAACCCCCAAACGGATTTTGGGTTCTGCGCAAGCGCAGTGGTGAGCCCCTATTTCTTTGGGGCCCCCAGCTTTGGGGTCCCCTATTCTAAAACTCTCTAATGAGCACCCGTGCGCTGGCACGCAAAGAGCGCCGATCGCGGCTATGCACGCGCTCTTCACTACTGTGGTTCTACAGAAACACGTAGCTTCGACGTCTCGCTGCAGTGGTGTAACTGCTGCTGTCGGTACTGCGCCCGCACAAACGTTTCACCTCCCTTCAATCTTGTGTCTGCGCAGGGCCTACACGTGGTGTGGGCAAGCGCAGGCTTCTCTACACCACGCGTGTGGACAAGCCTAGCAGGATGCTATTTCCATAACTCAGCACGTGCGAGTTCAACGCTTTAGAAAGCAAGCAAACCACGCAAAAGGTGCCTGAACGTTGAAAATAGCACCTATCAGAAGCTTGTTATTAGAACTGTCTATTTGCAACTCCAACACACCATGAATGACAAAGCGGTAGTTCCAAGTTTTTTTTTAATTTTTATTGGCGTGTATATTTTATACGCCCCATTCAAAGCGAATCTGCCGCACAAATACGAACATACACGCATACATGTATGCATGCATGCATACATATGTACATATATACAATGGCGGAAGAGAGGGCCATGGATTCTCCAGGATTTCCTTAGCCAGCTCGCTGACGCTGGTCGGTGTGCTAAAGTTTATTTGACTGCAAGTACGAAACGGTCAAGGCATGAGCATATCAGAGGTGACGGAGGTTTAAGAAAGTGAGCATATTGATTTTAGAAAATTGCGAAGCGGAATGCAGCAGTTCGTATTTTAGCACACTCGCTTTTTCCGTTAAAACTGCATGATGAACAATCACGCCGACAAGAACCATGCGGTAAAAGCAGCACCAAGACCGACCCTGCCACCGCCTCCACCGCCATCCCCACTCCTCTGCTTCTTCGCTCGTCCGCAAGAGGGCGATCGGTGTGCTGGAGTTGCGAATAGACTATTCTAGAAACGGGCTTCTGGGCCGCGCCATTTTCTGCATGCGTGCGTATGACGTGTGATTCACTCGCGTTCCAAAGCGACTAACAAACGAGTGACGGGCTTCTGGCTTTGTAAACGGTGAAATGGCGTCATGGCGAGTCAACGTAGTGCTCACCCAGGCCTGGACGGTGCGTGTGGCCAGAGCGGCGGCCAAGCAGAGCACGACGGAGAAGCTGAGCGACACGACGAAGGCCAGGGCCGCTATGGATGCCGCGGCCACCGCTCGAGACGCCCGTCGCCGACGCGGTGTCGGACTCGAGCCAGGGGGACTCGGCGCCCGCAGGAAGAGTGGCCGTCGAACGACTGTTCACCGACATGGTCCCGTCTGCTTGTTCGGTCCCGAATGACAGCGCGAGGCATACTCACCCACACTCGGCGTGTCGGCGCGTGCCTAACGTTTCCCTCGCCAGTCTGTTTTTTATTCAACCTTTGAGAGGACAATGAAGGCGATTTAAAAGTTGACTCCAACGATTGAAATGTACGTCATGTGTATTCCAGGTAATTTCGACGGGGTTTTAACTCGTAGCTCTGCACGCACGTCGCACAAAATAGTTTAACAGATTCAGCAATAATCACACCAAGATCGATGACGGCGACACCCGAGCCTCCGAAAAAAAGCTAGCTTATTGAGTGACGTAGAGTGTGACGTCAGCTGAGGCTCGTTGGATGATTGGTCAAAGTGAACCGAGTCCACTCGTCTTTCTTTTCTATCGTAAGTTAAAAAAAAGAAAACGTTTTGTTAAATTTTGTTAAATTTTGTGACAACGAAAGGGTGTCACAAAAGAAAATTTACACGGTCTTTTTTACCGCAAAAATAAACTAAGCATCGCCGAAGGCTCATTCTCCGCCCAAAGGTAGCCCTAGAGGTCACAACCAGATGCCAAAGTTTCAGCCCGATCCGGTAACTTAATCAAAAGTTATAAGTGATTTTCTGAAAATTTCAATGGGGAAATGGTGGCCGACGGAGTCGGCCACCATTTTGCCCGAAAACGGGCAAAAATAGGCTCCATTTTCCCATTGAAATTTTCAGAAAATCACTTATAACTTTTGATCAAGCTATCGGATCGGGCTGAAACTTTGGCTTGGTTGTTACCTCTAGCTCTACCTTTCGGCGGAGAATGAGCGTTCGGCGATGCCTAGTTTATTTTTTCGGTAAAAAAGACCGTGTAAATTTTTTTTTGTGACACCCTGTATATATTTTCAGAAAGCTTTACTGCAATGGAAATAAAAGACTCTTTTATTCCGCGTACGCGTGGACTAAAATATTAAAGCCCCTTTCACTCGCGTATGCTGGGCGGGAATCGACTTAAAAAGCGTTCTGTGGCAATAACATAGTGCAGTGTAGTTCACTGTAAACTATGGTGCCTGGAGCGCGTCTTCGACTGGAGTGTTTAGCGTCCTATCCCGCTTATACATCAAAAGTGGTCCCGAAGTGGCAACAATTGACGTCACAGAAGCCGGAGTGTCATGCTGTTGATTGTCGCGATCCTGGCGGTTGGCCGTAGAAATGCTGGCGAAAAGCACGAGCGAACGTGAGTGTCGCTGTCGTCACGGTGTCCCAGGCGTCCCAACTTCCGGCTGCTGTAGCTCCCGTGGACTGTCACAGTAGAGAGCGACCTACAGCAGAACAGGCGTCTGCTATATATACCAAAACTGCAGGGACGCCGCCAGGATTGCGACCGGCGACAGCGTGGCACTTCTATGACGTCATCAGGCGGAAATCGAGGGACAACGTTTTTGGGCGCGGTAAACACACCAGTCGGAGACGCGTTCCACGCACCATTCTGTAAACATAGCACTTCTTTTTACGAGAAAAACACAAATGGCGCATCAGTGTGTTTTGCCTGTCTTATCGTGCAATTCTTGGTTCGAAATTGCACAAAGAAACAAAAAAAAAATTACTAAAATTGCAAAGAATAAAAAAAAAAGGAATGGGGTTTAAAGAGCGACCAGGTGAGTCAGTCGTTTTTTTTTTTTTCTAGTCTCACATTTTCTGTAGATTTCGTAGGTCCGACTTTCTTACTTTTTCGAAATCTTTCTCTGCCCCCTGGCCTAGCGCACACCAGCTCGGAGCACGTGGAGCGAGAGCTCGCGCTGCACAACCCAGAGATCCTGGGTTCAATCCCCACCCCTGCCCGTTTCGATCTGGAATCTGGATGAGCATCGTACCGGCGTGCGGTCGTGTATCACTACTGCGTGGTGCACGTTAAAGACGCCAGGCTAGCGGTCGTACTGCACTGGCTAAATTGCGAGCAGCAGGGTTACGGTGGTAGCAGGGTTAGCAGGGTGGAACAGCGAGAGTAGTAGAGTGCTAGCGCCCCCACGCAGAAAGATGCACATGCTTTCGCTTGTTACGGAAAAGGCCGCAAGGGAAAGGAGCGCTAGAGTCCAGTCCCGCCTAGTCCGGCCGTGGCAGTGTTCGACTACTTTGATGTGCTGTTAACAGATGGTGCCACGCGATAAATGCGAGGATGCGGCGCCAGCAGCGCCTCGATCGTCATTCTCCGTAGAACTACATTGAACTAGAATAGGAGTAGTGGAAAATTAGCCGGCCTCCAAAAAAATTGGGTTGTGGGATATTTTACAGCGTGTAGTTGGTCAGCCATTTTTACAGTTGCGACGAGTACTGCGTAGATGAGCAATTTAGCCAGTGCAGTACAACCGCGAGCCTGGGGTCTTTAACGTGCACCACGCAGTAGTGATACACGACCGCACGCCGGTACGATGCTCATCCAGATCGAAACGGGCAGGGGTGGGGCTCGAACCCAGGATCCCTGGTTCTGCAGCGCGAGCTCGCTCCAGCGCGTCGAGCTGTGTGCGCTTAGCCACTCGGCCACCGATCCCTAGCCGGCCTCCAGGTGAAGCGCTTCGGGTAGAACCTACCAGGTAGCGCTGGTGCTCTATTCTGGAGCACTCCTGCCAGCGAAGTTCGCCCCAAGCGTAGCTGTTTTTGATCTTAGCGGTTCATTGGTGTGGCCTATGTATGCTTTATGGGTGTTTCAACGTCTATGAATTAATGCTTAATGCTTACTTGGGCAATGTAGTGAAAACCGGGGTAACCAGTCTTTCATGCTGGCGCGTAGTGGTGCGCATCCGTCTTCTTTCTCTTCGTTTTTATTGCTTAGCGACAAAACTCAAACGTATGTAGTTCCAATGCCAAGCACTTGACATTCACGAAAACAAATTGCGACAACGACCATAGACACCACAAAAACCATCTGACAACGTACGCGACGCCATATTTTATGTTACAGTAGCCATGTCTTCCGGATTTCGACAACAGCGTCACTCGCGGCGGTCTACACTTCTGGCTTCGCACGGCCGATGGGGCGCCGCGGGCGCTTTTTCCACTGCCCCTATATTGTAGTTCACTGTAGTACAAAGCTGTAGACAACACTGTAGTTCAACGCGTAGTACAACACTGTAGTACAAGGTGCAAACGGACCATTACGGCACGTTTAAATGCAAGTTGACCCTGCGCTCTGGGAAAGAAACCTCGAATACCGAAGCAAACAAATCAAAACATTAGAATACCGGGCATTACAGGGACTAGCGTTGTGTTGAAAGAGGCGTAATAAAAACTTTCGAAAGATTTTCTGCTAAATCCAGGACCCAGCACGGCGACTACTGCGGGGAAGCTTGGCGCGTATCTCCGGTTCCCGGGGAAGGTACGTGCCCATCGCCGATGCTTTTGTTTCCATTTACGAAGTAGCTGAACGCGTTTAGGGATTAGTAGGTTTTAAGTCGTTCTCGAGTATATTAACCAAGTGGCTCGAATAGGTAGTCGTGTAGATGCGCCCATAATACCTTCTGCAGATTTGTCATTCCTTTGAGGAACAAGTGTTCGTTCTTCTCACCCAATGAATCCGGAAGGCACGTCGACCCCGTTTAAGTAAATTTCAGGAGATATCGCAGTTAGTCTTCGGCGGGCAAACTTTTTAAAGTACGCGCTACTCATTGCGGGTACTCAAATACAAGCAAAAACAATAGCATTTCCGTGTTTGTCTGCACTCGTATTCGGGGATATTTTTCTTCCCTTGTTTGCAAAAGTATCTCAGGGATATACCGTTACGCAAAAGACAACTGTATCTCGGTATCTGTATTTTGGCTTTAAAATACATGTATCTCTGTATTTGTATTCCGGGGTACTTTGTGTTAGAAAGTTTCAGTAGACCGTAAGCTGCGGAAAGTGATCTCAGCGGGCGCGAGCTTAATTCATGCCTCGAGGTGATGCATGAGCTCCCTCTAGCAAAGCGGAGCTCTGGCGTACGATCTACCAAATGTCCCTAATATTCCTGCTCAGCGCTGCTTATAGACGTTTTCTGTTTTCTGTCGTTCTCTGTCACGTGGGTTTCGTATGTGGTATGCGGGACGACAAAATACTAAAACATTTCAACCTGACGTACGCGGGAAAATATAGGTGAGGCAAAACAAGAATGTGTGACAATCACTCATTTTTTGTGAACACCCTCCAGCGGCGTGGAGAGATCAGAACGATGTTTTACCGCATACCAGAGGTGACGACATTCAAGATGGCTGCACCCTTGTAGAAACGAGTACGAACAAGGCATCTGGCCGCCGCCATGTTCTTGCTTCTGTGAACAAGCACGTGCAAACGCATCCCTGCCAAAGTTACCTCCACGCGCATGCCGCACGTGCTTGCACGTATAGGGCACCAGTCGGGGACCTATGTTTAGAAACGTCTATAACATAACGTAAGAAAACGTAAGCAAACGCTCATCTGTGAATGGGCTTGTCGAGATACTAACGCAAGTCACCCCCACATCTCTGATTCGTATTCCACGAGTCAAGCTACTCCTTTAACTGTTTCCAGTGCTTCGCACGAAGCGGGAATGTGCGGGGGACTTTCGGTCCTGTCTTGACGTAAGCATATACGTGACCTTCGTAACATAAGAAAACGGCTGCTGTGTTCAACCGAGCCTTTAGGTGAACTACAGGACAATGTTCTGTGGTATTTCAGAATCGAAACGTTCGCGTGGATGGCTTTGACCAGCGTTCAAAGTGCTCGAGTACCCGTGCGTCCATAGTATTAACTGCATAGCCACAAAACGTTGTTCACAAGTATAGAGGTTAACTTTTATTGCCAGACACACTGGCTAGGTGGCGCACGCCACCACCCATTTTAAAGAGTTCAGCCGTACGCATTCATTCATATGTCCGGTCGCTCGTGGTTCGAAAGTACCGTGATTGCAGCGAACGTTCACTCTTCTACTTCAGGCATTATGAACTAAAATCTCCCTTCTGCCAGGTTTGATATCTACAGTGCTTTCCAAACTTATACGGAACGCGCTGAACTTTGTCTTATCTGATAGGAGCACTATCCTAGCGGCAACCGAAGAACTCAATGGCACAGCCCCAGTGGGGGAGGCCGCCCGCTGAAGATCGAATTTGGGTTTGACCGTAGATATAGCACCTAAAGTTGCCATGAAACGAGTTTTCTACATTCGATAAATTCAACTCAGAATTACTTTTACACGTTAAATTACTAAATAAACTTGCGTTCGCTTTTTGTTTTTCTTTATAAGCGAGGGCAGTCGGCAAATAAACTTTGAAAAATATGATGTATCGTTCATCTCCTCAACACGGAGCACAGACCAAGCGGCCACATGGACTGGTGCCTATCCTATGCCGCCTAGGTTAACCATAGCCCGGCGCTGGTGTCGTCAAGGTACAAAAGCGCGTGCTGAGCTCCAGGCATTGTTAGAGTTCGGCTATTCTGATCACTGCAGTGGTTAGACCCGGGCCACTACCCGAGTGTCCGCCGAGGCATTGATTGTTACGAGTAGAAGTCGAGTGCTCACGCACTTCTCGTATCCAAGTTACGAGTAGCGCTAAACTGTCGTCAGGCGGGGGTTTTGATCCCACAATTACGTCATCAAGCTTTGCTAAGGCAAGACTGAAAGAAATAGTCTGCTTTTATCCTCGCAGTTTCACCGCGACAAAGAAGCAATTTTGAATCAATGGCGGTCCGTGCGAGAATAGATACAATATAAAACAATCACGCGCGATGACATCACGGTTTTCACACTACGGTCTTACATGACGTAACAGTGTGAACAGTGTGTGCCGCCCTTGTGTCATGTGACACACTGACATTTAGCGAAGTGGTTTTGCAGCTTTACTTTTACATGCAAGGTGACGTACCGGTAAATTCAGAGGATAAAGTTCTTACGCTACGTTGCCTCAAAAGAAAACAAAACCAATGTTTGTTTTAGTGGGAAAAAAAAGGTGGGGGGGGGGGGAGACAAATATCTTCTCGTGCGACGTGATCGGGACAGCTTGTGGCATTCTTTCGCATACATTATTGTTAACGTCCTCGCAAAACAAATAAAAAATCACACACACAAAAAACAAATTGTAGCCATAACGCGTTAGATGAGTTTATACACATAAAACAAAAAGAAAGCTGCCACCGCCAACAAATCTTTTTTTCCGAAAATCAGAGATGCCAACAAACCCCGGGGTGAGAGCTGCAGCGCGCCCCATCAGAGTTCCCGTTTCCCGTCGAATCTGATCTAATGTGATCCGTATCTCTTCTAATTTTCCTTCTCGCCAAAGCGACAGCTCAGGTTCGGGCCACGTCGGGTCGCAGTGTGGCGTTTTCGCGAACCTAAAGGTCCTCGGCGCGTTCCGCTCGTCCACGAAGCTCGTAACTTATTCAGCAGCGTGATGCCGCGCACCGCTCCGGAGGACTATACCGACGTCGCTGCTACTGCGTCTCCGTCGACCCTTCTCGCTGACAGTTGACCGAAATCTACCCGCTTGCCGAACCAATCGGACGCGGTTCTTTCATCACGTGACTGAATGTTTCCGCCGGTCGCGTGACGCAACACTGACGGCCGATTGGTACGGATGGTGTACGTAGCTTGCACTCCGTTGTCATCCTAGCCGCGAAGTGCGAACCCGTCTGTTGTTTCTAGCAGATTCGGGAGGCCATCCCGAGGGAGCCAAGGGGGTCCCAGGGATCGAAGGCCCCAAACGAACAAGACAGTTCTAACCGGTACAACAGCGCGGCTGTCTTTTGCCGCTTCGGATGCATCAAGGAACGAACTGATTTGTCTTTTTTTTTTTTTGTGGGCGTGTTTGTGTCTGAACAGCTGTAGTAGAGCATGTACTACACCTGGCTCTGCGGCCAAACCTTGCGTTCGTTGCTTCCGGAGTTTTTTTCGACTGTTTTGGGCGTTTTTTTATGGGGTTTCTTTTTTTTCTGGTATGAACAGGTGGGATTGAAAGTTAATGAGGTGCAGCGGCTTTGGCTCTTGGGACTTTTATCTTTGCTTGTTTCTGGTGCTGATTATGCGGTATTGTTCCAGTGAGCTGCGCGGCCTAAATAATAGGAAAATACTGGTCGAGACCAACGACAAGCTAATGTAAATCTCCGGTTTTTTTTTTTTTTTTTTTGCTGACAAATCAAGAAACCACACAGGATGTAGGGTCTGATGTCTAAAAATCTGATATAAACTCAGGTTCGCATGGCACAAATGATTTTCTTGAAAGCAAAAAAGTTTGGGCGATTTTGAGTTCAAAATTTAGGAAAGGTGTTAACCCAAATCGGTTGTAGGTAACGTAGTAGGTATCGCTTTGTTTAAAGTATAAGGGACAATCTTGCACCCTACGTACTAATCCGTTTTATAACCATACATTTTTAAACAAAGAAACATGGATAGTCGACGCTGGATGTACAGAAATCTCCGGAGTTGCATGGCACTTTTTTTAATGAACACCTGAGCCCTTCAGCGAACAGTATAAACTCGAAAACGCAAAGACACCGATCATCCGGGAACAACATAGGCATACGTCTACTGTAAGCACACGGCGTCTTTACTGTTTAACAGCACCATCGATTTTCTTTCGGTAGCTGCACAAACGGAATAACGATGTCTTGACAATGGCTCGAGAGCAGGTCTTTCATGTTCAATTTGTTTAGTCAGAGCACCTAAATAAATATGGCTCAAAGGTAATTAATTCTTCCGCATCTTAACTCAAAATACATTTAGAAAATGAAGCAATAAATGCGTATACAACGCATTCTGTTTGGCCTGAAGTATTTACCATCTGTTATTCTTACCCTTTCCTCGAGTCGATTCGCCACGTCTCTTTGTTTTCGCCGTTCTATTTGCAGTTGCGTACCACTAAAAGAAAAAGCGGATCGGATTGTTTGAACTCTTGTCATGTTGATTTGTCGTACGGAGACTTACGATGAAGTTTGTTAGTCGAGAACGATATGATTTTTAAATAAAAGCTACACGTACAAATATTTAAAAGTTTCAGGAGCCTAGGTCGTTTTATTAAATTTGTAACCTCGGCCTGCGTTTGATAATAAAATTTCTATCGAGTTTATGACAGTTCTGTTTACGTCGGGCAGTAGTAAGCTAAGAAATAAAAAGATAAACGCGGTTTGAGGTAAAACCTATTTACTTTTATCTTTATGCCCTAGGAGAATCGTCAGATGCGTCAAGGTTCTTCACATTTAGAGCCAGACAAACAGTCCAGCACTTGGAAGATCTCGCGAGATCCTTCGAGATCTGTAACTGACACGCCACGAGTGCCGTCACTCAGAGATTTAGAGAATTCCTTTTGAAGTAAATACTGAGATAGTGTTAAATTTAAAATTATTTCGTGCCTTCAATCTTGTTTTTCTTTAACTTTTGTGCGGCGCGGCGACAAAGTTCCGCATTTCCCCGTAATGAAATAACGTTCTTTGAAAGAGTTAGGATAATTTAATTCCGTGCCTCTCATGTCCCTCTGCTTTTTCTTTTTAACCAAACTTTGGTGGTTTCAAGTCGACGGCAGACAAGCCGGCAGTACACTTGGCTAGAAAGCCTTCCTTAAAAATCTTGCGTCTTTTTTCTGTTTTAGTGCAAAATAAAATTTCGTTTTTTTTGTGGTTTTTCTTTGCGTTGAGCATTGGTCTTATAATGCAGAACTGCATTCGTGCAAGACTTTTTTCCCTTTCACCATTTTTTCAACGCAGGACTTTGGGCACTTAGATGCCCGTGAACAGCTGCTGACACGGCTTGACTCAAGGAAAACTCGGGGGAGCTGTTCCTTTTTCTTTTTTTCTTCTCGTGAATGCTTTTGTGGCGGGGTGAAGCCAAACACGTTTAAAATCGAAAAATAAAAACTTGTAATATAATTTCATTTACCGTGCATAATAAACGATAGAGACAATATGTGACAGAGATTCACTCCAGGTAGACAGCCGAGTAATGGAAAATTCAAAAGATTTACCGGAAGGCGGGAGTATGCTTCAGTTTTATAACCATCATCATCATCTTTTTATTTTATGCGGAGTATGTTTTCTTTCAAGAGAGGCAGCATCTTCTATCGCGAAAAGCCGCTTAGCAAACAATTAGCTCTCGCCTTTTCGTTATTATGCTGTTAACATTTTTAGGCGTCACACGTTAGGGGGAGGGGGGGCTGATGAACCTGATGAACTATATTTTTAAACATGGCGCGCGCTGTTTTCAACGACCGTTCTCTCCGAGGTACGCCTGCCTCTCAAATTGACTAGGGTTTACGTCGGAGAGCTGTGTCGGTGTATGCTTTTGTGCGCAGTAGTTTTTGTGCGACGATGTGAGAATTCGGCGAGCGTCTCGGCGTCCAACTTAATCGCCGTCGACGTGCTAAGTGCCCCCGCTTGGACGATCGCGTTAAGCATCGTTGGGCGAATCCGACGAAAGCGGTGCCGACTTCTCTTTATTCGTTTAGTGATCGCCATTGAGACAGGTCGCGTTGCAAAATCGTGGCGATGCGAGCGTTTGTTTCGTGGTCGTTTTTGTGTAACGATCTAAGCATTGCTAAAGTCGTGTTCTCTGTACCCTGTGCGTTCGCATGAAAAACCGCGTCCCGTCGGGACCAGCGGAAGCTTCCTTTACGCTGATGCCTTCTTTTCGTTCGTTTAGTTTTCGCCTTTAGGACAAGGATTGTGGTAAAATCGTCGTGGTGTACGCGCTTCTTCGCGGTGGCGTGACAATGCTGCCGTCACACAACTGTCGATACGATACACTGCGTGAAATACTCCAGTGATGCCACCGCCATGCTGCCTCACCGGACTGGGCCTGCTACCCTGCTCGCTTTAATAAATGAAGGATGTAAACTGGTATGGCGCCTTCAAAGCGATATTTATTTATCCGTGAAGCTGGCGCCTTCACCGGATCTGGTCGTTGTGATCATTCGGAGGTAAATCATGTAAGCATCAATCGCCTTATCCTACCAGTGTTACACATCATCCTGCCGTCACCTTAGACAACATGAGGTAGGAAGTCTACCAGCATCTCGCCTCGTGCGAGATAACAGAAGCCCCTTGGCCGCCTCGCGACAATATGAAAGAAACTGACATATAAAATATGCGTCCACACAAAAGCACACAAACCAACAGAAAGAGAGAGAGAGACAGAAAGAGGAGCAGATAGACAGTCACAGAGAGACAGACTGAGTTCAAAATATAGATCTAGACTTGGCCAGTATAATCGTTGTGTCCTACGCGAGCTTTAGAATAAAGAAGAAAAAAAAGTCTTACGCGAGCTTCCTGCTTGTCTTACGAGACCATACCTCGGTGGCGTAGGCAGGTGGTGGCAGGTGGTGGTTTGTAGGGTCAACCCCCCTCCCCCCTAAACCATATTTATTTTGTAAAGGAAGGCAAATATTGGGTGACAAACGAATTATTCCAGTAGACCGGACGACCGTGTTCGTACCAGTGAGTTATAACTTATAGAGTAACCCCGGTCAAAGAAGGGGCTGTTGGGGTATGATTCTGCCCATTCCAAACTTGTCAACTGATACAGCAGTACAAACTTTGTACTGCTGTGTCATGTCTACGCTCCTCTTTGGTGAAAACTTGTCACCATAAATGCGGAAAAAGTTTTTTTTTTTGTCTCAGGCCAGCAGGTTCCATTCTGCTGGCTTCCCGTTGGCCATGGTCGTTGGTGTTGAGGGATCACCCTGCAACTTTTTTCGGTCTTAGGGGACCTGATGAATAATACAGCGCAGAAGACGAGAGGCCGGATGAAGAAGGACACAGACAGAGCGATGACTCACAGCTAATTTTTATTGATCATAACAGTGTAATATATGCTTGCGCAGTCATGTAAAAAAAAAAGAAACGAAAGGATGAAGGATCAACCTAAAAACTTGTAACTTCAAGAAAACGCCAATGAAGAGCCGTTCAGAGCATGCGCACAAGAAAGACAACTCAAGAAACAAGAAAAAGAATCCCTTTTCTTGACAGAGCAATCGAAGGATTGCTCACACACGCCACGCACAATCTTGCTATCTCTAAGGCCTGGTTCACACTTACAGCTAATCCGCTGCCACCGAAGCAGAATCGGCCGCGGCAATGCACAGTGGACGCTACGCCCGGCGGCCGAATTCTTGCAGATTCGCCCGCCGATTCGCAAGTGTGAACCAGGCCTAAAGCCTCAAGTGTTTTCCGTGTCAGCTGGTCCCGGTGATGTTTTACAACCTCCCATCGTTAAAACTCGGGCAAGCAACCGCAGTCACGGCAATGAATGCTCAGGTGACCAGAAATCGTCTAAGAAACATTGTAGGCCTGTTCTCTTAGCCTCTTATTACGACAACAGCCCGTTTGGCCCACGTAACGTCCAACGCACGGCAGATAAAATCAATAAACCTGCCCTTTGGCACACCTTACGAAACGATCATGATGCTTCGTCTCGCAGGGCCTTGGCTTCTCTAACAGAAGGATTCATGGCTCTGCACAACCTTGGCAGTTTGTAAGTTGTGGTGAACAACACGCATACATAGCATCTGCCTGCTACTCGTTTGAGACTATGGGCCAACGCGTGAATATAGGAGAGGAGATTAAACTTCCTTTTTTCCCGTCCTCTTTCGCTGTTGGAAGTTTTTCCGCTCGTCATAAGCTAAACCTTCTGCGTTTTTTTGTTTTTTTCTTTGCGGAGATTTGGTTACCGTTATTAACATGTGGGAAGAGTGTCCAGCGGTTGTAAGGTGCTCAATTTGGTTGTCGAAGCTAAGTTAAGTTTTGTCATAGTAAGTCTTTCGCAGAGCATGTGTGTAACAAGTCCTCGCAATCGCTTGTGTTACAATTCTGAGTATGCAGACTCAAAGCGCAACAGTGGCTTGCCGGCGCGCTGTTCGTTAGCGTTACATACATGGTTTGGACACATAATTAAATAAAATAAAAAAAGTGAAAGATGTTTACAATTAAGTGTAATGCGAAATTAGAGAGCAGCTCTTGAGGAGGAGAAGAGGAGGGTATGGAGGGGAGGGCATGCCTCCTCTTCCCCTCCGTACCCTGCCATCCTCCTCCCTTCCCAATTAGCGAAAAGATTTCGCTAAATTTCCCACAAATTTAGTGGGAAAATTTCCCCGCTATGTTTAGCGGAAACACTTTCGCAAAATGTTGCAGGAAATATATTGAAACTTTACCGGATAAATTTATCAGATTACGTTTTACCGCTATATTTAGCTGGGAAATTAACGTCCCACGACCTCAAAACCAATTTCTTTTCCCCGCTAAATTTAGCAGGGAAACTGTGACGTTTCATAATACAACGCGCGCGGTTACGCCGACGCCAACGCAGACGCCAACGCCAACGCAGACGCCGACGCGGACGCCGACGCCGACGCCGCTCAACCCGGAAATGGGTGCCTAAGAGCTGCGCTGTAAAAAAATTAAAGACGTTTAAAATTCTCGGTAATGCGAAATTAGAGCGCAGCTTTTGAAGAGGAGGAGGGAGGGAAACGGAGGAGAGGGTATGTTTCTCCTCCTTCTCCGTACCCTCTCCTCCTCCTCCCTCCTCCATCCCAATTATCGGGAAATTTTCGCTTAATTTCCCGCGAAATTCAGCCGGAAAATTTTCCAGCTAAATTTTGCGGGTTATGTTTCCCCGCTAAATTTAGCGGGGAAATCGACGTCACGAGACCTCAACGCCAATTTAGTTTCTCCGCTAAATTTAGCGGGGAAACTGTGGCGTCCCATAATGCAACGTGCGCGGTTACGCCGACGCTGGCGACGACGCTGACGCCGCTTAACCAGGAAACGGGCGCCCAAAAGCTGCGCTCTAAAATCTGATGCATCCAGCTTCAGGCCGTTTTTGAGTTAGAAGCGACGGAATGCAGTTGTAAAAATTAAAGATGTTTACCAATCTCTGTAATGCGAAACTAGAGCGCAGCTCTTGTGGAGGAGGAGGAAAGGGTCCAGGGGAGAGTATGCCCCTCCTCCTCCTCCTCCTCCTCCTCCTCCTTCCCTCCTGTCCTCTCTCTTCTCCTCCCTGCTGAATCTTTTCATGGGTGACGCGACATGAATTCATGCGACATCATTTTCTCCGCAAAGTTTAGTGGGGAAAATGGCGTCGCATGACTGTGTTACGTCACCCATGAACAAAATCGTTTCTTCTCTAGATTTAGCGGGAAAATTGACGTCACGTGACCTCAGAAACAATCGTATTTCCCGCTAAATTTAGAGGGCGGTTGCGCCGACGGTGATGGCGACACCGAGGAAACGTGGAAACGGGCGCCTAAAAGCTGCACTCTAAAAACTTGAGTCAGTGACGCCTGAAAAGACGAGGCACCAGTTTCTAACAGGACAAAAATAGAGTATAACATAAGGAAACACCTTTTCAGCTTTGGTTCTCTCTGGGATTTTTAGGATGTGGGGTCAAGGCTCGCCAAAAACGAGTTACTATGCACGGGTTGCAAAAGTCGACCTCAGGTACAAGTCAAGGAGCTCCATAAAGCATTCAACTTATAGGCCTGCAGCATTCTGATAACCCACAACACCAAAACTGTCAGTGCTGTCACGAATGCAGACAAGTTCATTGTGATTTAATGAGTAGCATAAATCCTTAGTGTCAAACAAACAGGCCAAATAAGCAGTGTTCCGGTTCCGTGCTTAAGTATGTACCACCTCACTCCAGCTTCAACTTTATAGGGCCTACAAACGAAAATGGGAAGGGCAACTGAAATTTTCGTTTTGAGATAAGTCAGGAGAGGTGTATGAACCTGGTGGTCTCCAAAGTGTCTACAGTTTTATTACACGTCGTTAGGTCGTGACGAAGGAGAGTTGATGAATGTATGTAAGCTATAGGAGTGTTGTCAAATTAGGAAGAAGATTACAACGTTAGTGCTCATTTTTGATGTAGCGCCTTTCTTACTATGCCTGGGTGAGTGGCCGTGGCTCGTGAACAACACTGGCCGCATATCTCTTCGAGTTAAACTTTACGAGGTGCTCGTAAAAGCCTGACACCGCCCGCCGTAAACGTGGCGGGACAAGGACCAAAGGCGTTTTGGTATACGCTCTTTTTTTTGTCATTTTTAGGGCTTTGGTGTGACTTACAATGTCTTTGATCGTCTTGACCAGAACCTATGTATATCTGCTGCACACAAATGCATACAAAATCTCTTCCATGGCCACCATTCAATGATGCAGTATACGTTCTCAGGATGGCCTTATATTTTTACTATTAGAAGCTTTTATTGTGTCTAAAATTATCTTCACTTACTTTCGCGTGCGTCGTTTGCTTACTGTTGATAAACAGTCTGAAATTAATATCTAAATAATTGTATAGGTTAATTATGTAGAAAAAGGTACAAAACTTGGTGATTAACGGACACTTGCTAAATTATTTAATTAGAAGTATGCACCCATAGCTACACTTGGAAAGTGTGCTGCCTGCAATTTCAGTTGTATCTCTAAATTGCTACTAAGCTTCCTATGAAAAAGGGTCAAAAATCGAGTAACTAATAAAATAAGCGAAGAAGCAGCACGAAACTGTTTGGGAGCGTGGAATTTAACATCTGGAAGAACTGTACGCGTCCGTTTTTGAATTTCTAGTGAATGTATATAATATTCTCACCGCACACCTTTATTTTATCTTTCTACAACTTGCAAAATTTATTTGATGGCTTAATGAACACCACGTTTACAATACGCCGGATTTGTATATTAAAGCGTGGAATATATTATTACATCCTTGATTTTAAGTGTTATTGTACGGACCTTGTTGGGTACTTCAAATAATATTTATGGTTTAGGGTTTCTGCGCCTGATATCAAATTTTTCGAACACAGTATTGGTGATAAAGTCCACATTTGATGATCTAGCTGTTGAATGTAACTTGTTTTGGAAGCGAAGGAAAGGCAACAAAAAGATTGAGCAGTGGAAAAGGGAAGAAGGTCATATTGGTGTTTTTCCTAGCAGTAAAAATAAAGTGACAGTAAGCATACATTGAACTAAGGCAAACGTTATTGCGTCCTTTTAGACGCATTATTAAACGTAACTGACGCGCTGAGCACAAAGCAGTTAATAAGAACACAAAAGTGCAGTTTGATTAGTCTTACATAGCTAAAAGGTTGCAACCAAAACTACTAATATACTGCAATAAGCGTGCGTGGGGCACCAACCCAGCAGGTGAAGTCATTTGTTCAAACGTAAATTGTAAAAAAGCATGCTCATGTCTAATCTACTCGTGCAGTGTTCATATTCTTTGTGACACGATTTTTTAATAGATGACTCCAGTTTTCTAAATGTGTATAAAATAATTTATATTCTAGACACTTTACATTTGCTAATAGCGTGCACTAAGTTTTAATTTTTAATGGGTCTATTGATGGATATTTTTTACAAAGAAACCTGGCCAGTCAAACAGTGTATCGCAAAATCAAATTTTTACATGCACATTTTATTGTACGTACTTTCGCGAATTGCATTTGAAGTTAACAACTTTTTTTGTGCAAGCTCGAATCTTTTTTTCTTTAGCTATCACGATATTAAAACAAATGTGTATTTTCTACTTTGGATAATTTTAAAACCGAGGTGCCAAACCTGCTTCGCATAAATTGAGAAAGAAATCAAGGCAAAACGCGTTGTTAAACGCGGCAGTTATAAAAATAAATGAGGCAAAGCATCTCTTGCTCTTTCCCAGCGATCATAAAACGTTTCTTCCAAGAAGCGGACAGAGCAAATGTAATTGACGCTACGTGTCCTTGAAGTTATGTCCGTTCGCCAGTGACTTTGCTGGAGTCCCAAAGAAGGCGTCCTAATTCTCCGCACGTTCGATTTTCAAATCCCCGAGCAGGCAGATAACCGTTTCATTACCGTGGCAATCATGCGACGTGATCAGGCTGAACAAGCGTCCCCGTTTATGAATCGAGTCGTCCTCCCGATGTATTACAGGAAATGTTATAATCACAACAAACGATATAATTCCCCTTATTTTTATTTTTTTAAAGAAGCAACGGCCGGTGGGGCAACAACCGATTGAAAAAAGTATCTTAAGACAAAAATTGATTTGTGGAATCTGAATGGTGCGTGTTTCTTGTGGATGGTTTTGTTCGAGTTTATTTTCTTAGTTTGAGGTGCTCTTTGGATTAAAGTCACATGTTTGGATTAATTACGTTGGAACATCTCTGCACCATGCTTTCTTTCAATGAACGCATTGAGACAACAATTATAAAGTTAGCTTTTTTTTGTATATGAATTTTGTTTATCAAGTGAGCGTTGTCCAGTGTTTGTAAATGAATTAGAACGCTGATTGTGTAAAACATGGCTACATATATTTTATGTCATTAGTCTTGAAAATTTGTATTAAGCATAGAAAGTGATAAAACCGCTGTGTTTCTTCGCTAATATTCAACATTAAATAATAATTTTATGCATCTTCTAAAGCAATCACTGTCGAATCACTGTGCAGATGAGCAGGCGAACCCCAAGTCAACACCAAATTTAAAATAAAATATGCTGTAATATGCAGATAAAAATGTCTCTTTCAGGCGGTTTGTGTAAGGTCCATATATACTGAAAGGTAGCGCGAATCTACTCTCCCGCGCCGTTTCCTCCTTTCCATTGAGGCGAATCCTCATCGCCCAACGTTTCCTGCATCCGTCCCGCCGCCATGAGGGAGTATGACCTTGTAACTCGCGCCTAGACGCCCCTGAGTGGGCCGGCCCATAATCGTTTGGACTCCCATGCGGCGGTTCGGAAAAGTTTGTTCTTGAAATACGACGACACTTTCTTTTTACAACGTAAACAAAAACCCCTAAATACTATCGTTTCTGCACCTTTATTTTAATGCATAAGTGCAGGAGGATGTTTTGAACGGTTAATGTAATCGCGAGCAGAATTCGAGTCTCTGAGGTTCGAAGACAAAATAAAGACAAACGCGGACGACTTTAGTGAATAGCAATGATGTACAGATTATTTTGGGACATCGACAGCGCGCTGCAGAAATATATTGTGTTTACCCTTGTTTATTGCAACACGTACTGACAGCCGGCAAATCAAAATAACACTAGCTCCTGAGCGAAAAAAACAACAAAAATGAAAGCCGTTTACAACTCCCTGTAATGCCGAATTAGAGCGCAGCTCTTGAGGAGGAGGAGAGGAAGGTACGGAGAGAAGGCTATGCCCTCCTCCTCTCCTCCCATTTAGGGGAAAAATTTCCGCTAAATTTAGTGGGGGACTTTGTCCGCTAGATTATTGGGGAAATTTTTCCGCTAGATTTAACGGGGTACTTTTGCGCTATATTTGGCTGGGAAATTTTTCCACTAAATTTAGCGGGGAAATTTTTCCACTCGATTTAGCGAGAAACTTTTTTCCGCTTGCCAGATCTAGTGGGGAAAGTTTCCTGCTAAATTTAGCGGGGAAATGTTTCTGCCAAATTCAGCGTGGAAATTTTTCCGCTAGATTTAGCGGGGAAATATTTCCGCCAAATTTAGTTGGGAAATTTTTTCCGCTAGTTCGCGGGAAAATTTTTCCGCTAGATTTAGCGGGGAAAGTTTTCAGCTAAATTTAGCGGGGAAATTTTTCCGTTAGATTTAGTGGGGGAAATTTTTCTGCTAAATTTAGCGGGGAAACTTACCCATAATGCACACGCGCGGGTACGCCGACGCCGCCGGCGACGCCGACGCCGCTTCGAAGCCGTAAATGGGCGTCATAAGAGCTGCCCTCTAGAAACTGTTTATTCGCTCAATTGGAATCGCTCGAGTTCGGTAGGTAAAGCACTGCCTTCGATGCGTGCCAGCGGTTGATTTTAGAGCGCAGCTCTTGTGCGCCCGTCTCCGGCTTGAGCGTCGCCGCCGTCGCCGGCGGCGCTGACCGCGGCGGTGCATCATGGGAAATATCCCATAATGCACCGCGCGGAAAGGAGGAGGGGAGAGGGAGAGGGGGAGGAGGAAGGGGAGGGAGGAGGAGGAAGGGGAGGAGGGAGGAGGAGTATTTGGTAGGATGAGGAGTTGAGGAGGAGGGAGGAGGAGGTTGCCCTCCCCTCAGTAATCCTTCCCTCCTCCTCCTCAAGAGCTGCGCTCTAGATTCGGCGTTACAGGGAGTTGTAAGCGGCTTTCATTTTTTGGGTGATCTTTAGCGCTACGAGATTGTTTCGCTGAACCAAGGGGTTCTGTTTACCTGACACATTGTTTGAAAACATGAAACGCTACACGAAAACATGGATATGCGCGCGCAGGTTTTATAATGCTCTATTCGGCTTGCCAAATTCATCTGTTATTTACGCCAGCATTCGTACATCAAGCGCAGGTACATTTGGTGGGTAGGACAAGACCGCTGGTTTGTAGTTCGGTTTAAAAGTTCAAAATTAAGCTTCTTATTTTACAAAGTGAACGAAATCCAGAAGGCCAAATCAAGTAAAAAAATTGTTACGGAAATTCACAGTAAATTTGGGTTTGCATCGTGTTTGCAAGTTTTATCGCAGTGATATCGGTTGGATAATGAGGGAAAAGCTACTGGACAGGCAGCCGCAGTGCTGGGCTCAAAGCTAGTCTGATAAGCGAAGATTTCGGAATTTTACATCCATTTCCCTTCACATGAACATGTCTCCTTTTGTCCCCTTTTTGCAATACTATTTGAGCAACCAACAACACAGCAGGTCGGTAGTGCGTTGCCGCCGGAGGTCGCTTTACAAGAAAAAACAAACAAACAAAAAAACATGCATTAACGCCGGAAACAGCGGAGCAGCGGTCATCTGACGCTCCATCATGGCGTCCGTTTCGAAGCAGACAACCAGCCGAAGACGAATTCCGCGCGGGCTCATGGAAAGGTTTGGGTCACGTGTCGAGCCTGATCCAATTCAGAGAAGAAAGCAATCAAATTTGAAAAAGATAGGACGTAAGAGAAGAGTTTTTCTTTTCAGTTTCGGACAATGGTACGCGCTATTTGTTAGTATGTAGAGACCTAGGTTAGGAATATTCCACTTCACATAGTGACAAAATTTATTTTCGGTATGCTAGTCCTACATTTCAATGTAACACTCAAGATAAGTTCCCAGTAAAGTAAAAAAAATAGGAATGGTCATTGTTGTCCAGGTGTAGTGAATCTTAGCCTAATGACAACTGTAGCATTAACAACTGTGCATTGTATTTAACTGATCGATATCAATATGTAACTATTAATAAGATATCCTCCTCCCACCTAAATATACAACATGGTGTTCCCCAGGGATCAATTTTAGGCCCCTTATTATTTTTAATATATATAAATGATCTGACCAAAATATCTGGCCCGCAGGAAGTAATCATGTATGCTGATGATTCTAACATATTCTTTAGTGGAAAAACAAAACAAAGTATTGAACTAGCCGCAAACGCATATCTCTTAAAACTGTCACAATGGCTTCAACGAAATAGATTGCAATTAAACTCAAACAAAACAAAATACATAATTTTTAAACCGGTAAATAAACGGGACGCCGATAGTATAAGCATCAAATTTGAAGGCTTGGAACTGGAGCAAGTAAGCGAGCAAAAATTTCTTGGTGTTTGGTTTAGTGAGGAATTGTCATGGAGTACTCATATTACCAAGTTAAAAGGTGACCTGTCCAAAATTATAGGCACTTTGTATAAAATCAGAAATTTTATCCCGTGTTGGCTGCTTAAAAATATGTATCACTCTTTGTTTCTTTCAAAACTAAGCTACGCAATTTTGGTCTGGGGGACAACAACGGCCTCAAACTATAATAAATTAATAGTCCTTCAAAAAAGAATTTTACGTATGCTCGAAGACTACAAGGGGGATTACAGGAATCTACGTACGGAACCTCTGTTTTTAAAACACCACATGCTTAGGGCAAATCAAATATATTACTTTAAACTGCTTCAATTAATCCACAGAAATAGGAGCTACTTAACGCCAGAAAGTGAACTAACACCAGCGTACGATATTCGACGACCGAAACGTAAAGTACCTATTATACGAACAAATTACGGACGACAAACTTTAGCCTTCCAGACTGCTACAATTTTGAATCGTGACTTACTCGAATTGAATTTTGCTGTATCTATATCCCAATTTAAAAGAGATTGTAAAACAAATTTACTGTGCAGTGCTCTTTCATTTTGTTAGATACTGCTCGTCTTTCTTGAGGCTGCGGTCATATTTTGTTAGCAATGATCTTGCCTTTCTCGTTTCTTCCTCTTTTGGTAGGTCTTTTCGGTCTATACAAGGTTATTGTATAAAAGTGTTGTTTGTATTTTGGGATTCTTTCTTTTGTGGCTTCATGTTTTTCGACATAGTTTTGTCAGGTTATATCTCGTTTGGACTTGTGTGGAACTGTTGTGGTCTAAACTTTTGGATCATGCCGCGTATATGTATCTGGGGCTTATCTTTTTGGTATGTGTAGGCTAGGAAACTGTATATTTTGGCAGTGTTAAGATTTGACTATTGAGCTTATATGAATTTGATGTATATGTACTTAATAAGTATGATGTATTATTGTGTACGGTGTATTATATGTTTATGATGTATTATGTGTGTATGATGTATTATATGTATGTGATGTAGTGTATATGTATGTTGATGCTCGCTGCATGCCAAGAGGGGGTTGAGGCCTTGTCAGGCATTCGTGCCTTTAGCCTTAAACCCCCTCTGCGGAACATGTATCCGCAGACACAAATAAAGAAAAGTACGCAGGACCATAAAAAGAAACAGCATATGCGGAACGGCACTCCTGACCCCGCATGGACGGATACATTGTTTCATCAGTGCCTACCTACATTCACGGTAACGACACTGCCCCCGAAGCAGGCAGCAGCAGAGCTCCAGCCTGGAAGTTTGTCGGGACTGGAGCAGCTCGCTCCTGTCGGGCGAGTAGTGCCAGAGAGCTTCCAGCCGGAGTAGGGAGCTGCACCGAGATGATCATAATTAAGGTTTCCTCGGGCACTCTTGCACAACTCCGCCTTCGCGGGATGGAGGAGGGAGAGGGGGCCATGTTTTAT
>JAZHYW010051125.1:0-70191 GCA_037355805.1 Ixodes ricinus
TGTCTTTAACTCGGACATGACTCTTGGGTGGCAATGGCTGCAGTACAATTAAACAAATGGGAAAATATGTCATGTGGTTAGTGAAATTACTGCAATGGAAGAAATATTCGCTCCCAATGGATTCATAGAACAAGGCATTAAAATACAGGAAATGGCTGCAAGGCAGAGGAAGCATAGCACAGGAGGAATTAGTGCAATTACTAGTATTGAAAACAACGGTATTGAGTTGCACAATAATTGGGATATAGACCTCCCTCAGGTTATTAATATATCTTTGAGGTTATTTTTACAAGCTGCTCATGTTCAAGATATGACATATTACCTAGACAACAAATCAGAATGAGAACCTAGTTTGGGATATTACCTCTCTCGGTTTTGGTGGCTTGCGCTCTTTTTTCTGCTTCGAGTGTGGAAACAATGTCGGAATGGCAGATGACTTCAAAAAATTTTGCCATCCTGCCGGCCTCTCTCGAATTGATCTTCGTCGAAATGCACCTAAAAAAATAATTTCGTATAATTTCAATAATTACATAGCAAAATAACCACTAGTAAATAGGAAGACACAGGGGTTATGAAGTTAGGCCGGGCACTGGTTAGGTCGATACCAGTTGACTAAAACTCCCCACCGAACTTGCTGCCAGTGACTTTAGCTACATATGCGTCGAACACACTGATCCTACACCGAAGCACTATTCTCGCAGCATAAGCTCGACGGGAGAGAATTTGCCGTAAAAAGTCGAGACAAACGCAGCTGAAATCACTTTCGTGCTCACACTTCCAATCACTACTGTGTGGCCTCAGCTGTAGGCAATGAAATATAAACAATACTCTGTTTCACCTCAAGTTGCGTACGCTGCAAATGGTGCAATCGCGAGTTCGTGGTTGCAAAATCGGCGTTCATCGCACGGGTGCCTGCGCCATGCATGCACGCTTCGAAACGACAACTTCGTACGTAAAAATAGGAGGTACACGTTCCAACGCAACAAAAAGTATCTGGCACGCCCAAGCAATCACCGAAGGACTGAGGATTACTTTCGACCACCTAGAAATCTCGTTACGTGCAAACAAAATCTCTGCGCAATAACCCCCTGCCAAATTGCTCGCACCTGCGCTTCGGACGGAGTCATTGAAGCGACAACTACGAGTTAGCGCTGGGTCTTCTATATGTACTCGTCGGACTAAAGCGAGTGTCTGTCCCCGTGAAGATAAAGATTTCAAGGGCTTACCTGGCAGATTCGGGAGTGCGTGTTTGGCTTCCACTTGTCACGCCTGACGTTCCTTTCCCAGATGAGTCGCCTCGCATTGTTCCGTTCTCCTTGGGGGAACCGATAGAGCGTGAAACCTTTCTTCCTTGTGTTTGAACAACCCACAGCGCTGCAGCACCCATTTTTGGGCGTAACAACTACGAAGTTAGTCATAAACACACTTCTTCCATCGGAGCCGCCGCGTCAAGCCGCTTCCCAGCTCACTTTCTATAACACAATATGGCGGACAGGTCGGGTTGAGCGGCCGGAGCGGCGTCGAGGTGTTGTTGCCAGACTGCCCCGCCAATGTTATGAGACTGGCGGCGACTTCTTAAGACTGCCAAACTCTCCCCGTATATATGAGTGCTCTGACCTAACAATACTTCTTTATTGGCTCAGAAGAGCCGTGGCACCGCGGAAAGGCGACAGCCCGTACCATGGAGGCCCGCGGTGCCACGTCCAGTGATGATGATTATGAGATGATATGTACAAAAGGAGGACGACGACGTATAGACGACTGAGAGGTGCTGACGATGTGAAGTAAAGCCCGCGGGTGAGGGCGCGGGCTTTATTTCCGATATCCGACAGTATGAGACTCCGGCTTTTCTGACGTCATTTTGTTGCCCCTGTGGGACCCCTCTTGATGTGTAAGCAGGATAGGCAGCTGCTAAACACACCAGTCGGACAAGCGCTCCAGGCACAGTATACCCGCACTGAACTGACCACGAGGCTGCTGCAATTTTGTTTCCGGAACCACATTCTTTATCTCGTTTCCTCCTTTTAGCGGTACCGAGATTTATTATTATTCTTTTTCTGTTGGTATTCTGGATACGTGCATGTTTTAGTTCTAGCCCCTATATACGACGATTTTTTTTTCGCCACCAGAAATAGAAATTAAAAACTCCACCGAATCTATAAAAGATATAAACCCTAGAAAAAAAAACGATGTTAATTTTTTTTTTTCAGCAAACATGATGTTGGGGGAAACGAGGGAATAAAACTGTTTACAAATAGCTTGTCTGGTCCCAAGCTCCCCCGAACAAGCAGCAGCAGTGGAGCACGTTTTGAAATGCAGACTTATGCATTTAAAATGTTTCAAACAAAAATACCCCGAAAACACAGATACGTAAGTAAAACGTAATCCCGTTTTCAATTCTTATCTCTTTTTTTTTTCATACTGCCACCATTGTTTCAACTGAAAAAAACAAAACAGCAGCGTTAAGCTTATCATAGAGTTTGGTGCGTACTTAATCATTCCTTTCCTCTTCTTTTTTTTCTCACGTGAGGAGTCCGTATCCCATGTTAGGTAAGAAGTGCTTATCACTCTTACTTCTCTCACGTGCTTATCAGCATGTCACATGAGAAGCGCTTATCACATATAAAATAAAAAATTACTGTAGCAAGAAAAACAAAATGGCTCCTCGCGGTGCATTGCTGATTTCTCTCTCATATGGTGTGAATTGAGAAACTTGCGAGTAAATAAAGACCGGAGGCCGGATTCCCGAAACTTCCTTACGACAAAAAGTTCGTAATTTAATCTTACGACAAACTTACGAACTTTTGGGTAATCCCGAAGCAAAATGTTAGTAAGTTTTACGTAAGTTGCGACGGAATCCGTAATTTACGCAAAACTTACGAACATTTCGCTTCGGGAATACTCAAAAGTTCGTAACTTTGTCGTAAGATAAATGTACAAACTTTTTTGTCGTAAAAAAGTTTCAAGAATCTAACCTCTGTTGTTGTTGTTGTTGTTGTTGTTGTTGTTGTTGTTGTTGTTGTTGTTGTTGTTGTTGTTGTTGTTGCTGTTGTTTTGTCTGTTGTTGTTGTTGTTGTTGTTGTTGTTTTGTTGTTGTTGTTGTTGTTGTTGTTGTTGTTGTGTTGTTGTTGTTGTTGTTGTTGTTGTGTTGTGTTGTTGTTGTTGTTGTTGTTGTTGTGTTGTTGTTGTTGTTGTTGTTGTTGTTGTTGTTGTTGTTGTTGTTGTTTGTTTTGTTGTGTTCTTGTTTTGTTGTGTTGTTTTGTTCTTGTTTTGTTGTTGTTGTTTTGTTGTTGTTGTTGTTGTTGTTGTTGTTGTTGTTGTTGTTTGTTGTTGTTGTGTTGTTGTTGTGTTGTTGTTGTTGTGTTGTTGTTGTGTTGTTGTTATGTTGTTGTTTTGTGTTGTTGTTTGTGTTGTTGTTTTGTGTTGTTGTGTTGTTTTGTTTTGTTTTGTTGTGTTGTTTTGTGTTGTTTTGTTGTGTTGTTTTGTGTTGTTGTTTTGTGTTGTTGTTTTGTGTTGTTTTGTTTTGTGTTGTTTTGTGTTTTGTGTTGTTTTGTGTTGTTGTTTTGTTTTGTTTTGTTGTTGTTTTGTTGTTGTTGTTGTTTTGTTGTTGTTGTTGTTTTACTAAAGCGTTTGTGTTTGCAACGCAGAAAGCACCGTTTTTATCTCTGACAATCAAAACTTCTAAAAACCCTTCCAACAAAGTCCCTAGTGAAAAAACAAATTAATTAATGGGACCAAGAAACATGCAATAACATAAAAGATTGAAAATAGCCTCAGACGTATTTATTTTTTTACAACGTGTCCCCCAGTTTCATGTTGTTGTTGTTGTTGTTGTTGTTGTTGTTGCTGCTGTTTTTTTGCACCGTGATAATAACTTTTTTAACGCTTATACTTTGCCCAAATGCAGTGCTAGTGGTTCGAACCACATGCCAAACTTCCAGAACGAACCGTTACTTTATTCATAAGAAAAAGCGGCCAAAATGGGACCCATTTTGGCCGCTTTTCGGTAACTGGCGCCGCCATAAAGCTCAACGTATGGAGCTTTATGGCGGGCAGCTCTGTCGGTCACCATTTTCCCATTGAAAATTTCAGAAATTCACTTATAACCTTGAATTTAAAAAACACTGTTAGTGGTGAATCTTTGGCATGTGATTTGTACCACTGGCGCTACCATTGGGCGGAAAATAAGGTTTCGGCGATGCGTTGTTTACGTCAACAGTAAAACAAAAAACAAAAAACTATACATTTTTAGGGGGACGCTTTGTAGTATAAGTTCTCATATGTTTATAGGAGAAATCAGACATTAAAACTTTCATTCTTTATTTTTTCAAAAGAGAATTACAATGCATAAAGCTTCCTCTTTATGTAAGGTAACAAGGAGTATAGAAATGCGGCGGTAACTGGCTTAACAATAGGGAACCGTAGTGAAATATTTTGCTGTGCACTCCTGTGAATTATGTGAAAGCCACTTGAGCAGCGGTAGCAGAGTGGCGCAGTGGAAGCGTGCTGGGCCCATAACCCAGAGGTCCGTGGATCGAAACCACGCTCTGCTATAGTTTTTATTTTCTTTTCAAAGGAAACATTAAGCATTGTTTTTGTGCATTTTCTGAGTCATCGCTAAGCTGAGTTTTAAAGGTGCACGTCACATCGTCAGACCTGGAACAGGGATGGATAAAATTAAAAGAATACGCTGTGTTTATTGTTCCTCACCCTTGATGCCACGAGGCCGTAAAAAAAACAAAAAAACAGATAGATAAGCATGCAAATGAACGGTCAAACACATAATTTTAAAAATAGACAAGCAAGCGATCAAAGGAAAAGAAAGGCGGACAAACTAAAATAAAAGACACATAAATACGCCACCAAGCAGAGAAAAAAAAAAAAGATGAGTCATATGTGAATTAACGAGCGGCGGAGGAAAGCTCAACGGAGAGCAACTCACCGCATATCCGGCAGATGCGGAGAAAAGTTCACCAGCCCTTGAGCGGATAAAAAAAAAAGGCTCACGAAATTTTAAATTTTTTCTTTTTCTTAGCTTAGCGCAGTGGTTTTAAACCATCGATGTTTCGCGGACCCCGTTGTAGATCGGTGGAGATGATGGAGGTCCCCGTTCGTGGTGAGAGGAGAGGAAAGGTATAGCTTAATCATGATAATGATTTAATAAATGAATATAACTAAGGGATAGTGTGAACTAGACCTCTCTCATTGACATACACACGAGAAAACTAGCCCGAAAACTGAAACATTTCTTCTCAACCTGAAACAATCCAACGTTTATTGCCGTGCATGACTGATGAGGCAGGGCTTCGCGGGACCCCAAAGGGTCCGCGGACCCCACTTTGAGAACCACTGGCTTAGCGGATTGTGCGTTACACGTGGCAGTTTAACAAAATTAGGATTCGTCACTACATTAAAATGATTGTCCACTTTTTGTAATATTCTTGAAGTCTCTTGGGCAACCCGTAAAAAAGACAACAGTTTACAGACAGATTGACAGTGTGCCTTCGGTAGCTCTGTCAGATAAGAAGGTTTGGTTTTTGCGAGCTAATATGAATATCGGTGTGTGAACCCTTTCAGCTCCAAAGATTGTGGGTGCCTGATAGATAAGTAGGTGTTTGTATATGTAATCAATGTCGGTTACGCTTTTTCTTCACTATTGAAATTTTAGTTGCGAGAACTTCTTTGTCCCGTCGTGTTTGTTGTCTTTACTCCGTCTTCGTCGTTTGAGCGGTTTTCATCATGTATAACGTTTACCAACTCGACCAATTCGTTACCTTACAGAAGACTAGTTCTTATATAGGTCACGAGTAACAACGGTGACAGCTTTGAAGGTAATGGATGGTTCGCCGTAAAAGGCAACAATCACACGAAGGCAACGTGTGGAAAAAATAGCACGAACGGCTAGAAAACGTGCATGTCCGTGGAACAAAGAAACCTCGATATCCTACAAACCGTTTTATTCTGTTTTCAAAAGTTAACAAAAGCTTCAGAGAGAATTTCAGGCACCGCGTTGTTGCGCATGCACTTTCGGATTTTCGGCATTTACAGTTTTGATTTTTAGGTTTTAGGTGGACATCATTAAGTTTTCGAACTTTTTCCTGTTCTCCAAGTTCATAAAGTTTTCAGTTAGGCTTCCTTGCACAGAAAGTAAACCAGAGAAATCATTCACCCGCAATTATTAATTTGGGAGCAATATACCTAATAAGCTTAACAATTATTACAAAACAGGACATTTTCTTTTTTACAAAACTGACGAATTTTAATGATAATGGATTGATGTACGTTACGCATGATCCAACAGCCTCCATACGAAAAGAATTTTCAAGAAATCTGTGAGCTTTTCTCCGCATACGCTCAATGGCCGGTAAGCTTTTCTCCGCATCCACCGGTTTTGCGGTGAGCATTTCTCCGGTGAGCTTTTCTCCAGGATTCGAATCAACAGTCTAGTGCAACAATAGCATGGGACACCTTATCGAACCCTAATGTATCCCTGTGTATCTTGCAGTAAGCTCCGTGTACACCTTATGATAACATAACCAAGTGATGATGCGCTAAGCTTCTTCCGCCGCGGCCGGCACCTTATGTGCCGCGATCATGATTAAGAAGATACGCATCTCCGTTTATCTAGAATATTCGCGTACACTCTTACCCCGAGCGTAAACGATAAGGAGGCCAGAATGACCTTGCCCAGTCAGGCTCGCTCTAGCTCTTTCTCGAACATTCTATGTCGAATATTCGAGATAACAAGCGTAGTAGATAAAGAGTCGTGCGCCGTATCGCCGATTCATTCACTGTAGCCCCGAGAGCGAACACAAGCGTCGCTGCGGTCGCCGCGCCCTGATTGGGTGAGGTGTACCGTGACGTCAGGGGAAGGACTCCGCTCCGCGATCTCGCATCCGGCTCGCTTCCCTGCACCGGTTTCCTGGTTTGGCGTTGTGTGCCGCAAGCACTTCGAGGAGCGGGACCTCGTTTACCCGGTGTACAAGACGCTGGGTTAGGCCGATATTGACGTGCTTCCGTACATTTTATAAGCCTGCTTGTCACTTTTACCTTTATAATTGGGTTACAAATCCCGAAAGCTATCGGCGGAGGCAATTCCGCCGATGAACCTCCCCGTCCGTCCACACGACACAAGGCAATCTTGCGAGGGGTCGGTGGAGCGGCGGCGTAAGTGTTTCAGACGCTGGAATTCTGTTCCTTGCATGTTCATGATTTAGGAGAATATTACATCCCGCTTTGCAGGCATTTGAAATGGCATTTATATCAAGGGCCTTTGGGCGGTCGGCAAATTAGCTCGCGACCCCGACTCTGCGCGTGCCACTCTGCATGCGCTGGTTCGCAGATGTTTTAAAGGCCCTGGGTCTGAAGGCCTTTGAAGTGCTCGTGGAACAGGGTTGTTTTACATAAATGTAGCTTCTTCGTGAATTAATGATATAGTTCATACACGTATGCAGGCATGTTTTATTTTTTAGAAGATGCACAATTACTGGAAATTAGTTTGTATGGTAGCAGAAAAAACGGCCGAATTGCCCCCAGTTGCCTGTATGAGATGTATTGAACTGCCCAAAATATGCACAGCAATAGTACCGTAATTTGGAATGTTTATACTTTTTCCTGACATTCTTTCTTTATTCCAGCCTTGGGTATTCAGAAAATACACCGTTTAGTTTGAATTGTCATTTCCAATTAAAAGAGACACTGCTGCAGGTCCCCAAAAGCTTCCTCAGCCTCCAAACTCCCTACAGCTGGACTCTCTGACAACAGAGGAAAACAGGAGGAACAGCAAGCATTCGAACGGCTGTCCAGTGGTAGATGCTGCACTAGTAGCAGAAAATGTGGAACCTGTGAAGGGTGACAGTTTGCGTGAGAAAAGCTTCTGGTATTTTAGCTTCAGGACAATTTGATTTAGCTAAAATCTCAATTTTAGAGCCTAAGGGACTAATAACGAGCTAGACACCTTCGCTTACGTTTGTTGTACATTACTTGAGGGATGATATAAACAAGTCCACAGATACCACCAGTGGAGTCCATTGAAATACTATCCGAATCCAGCAAAGGTCAAATGCGAGCAATGTATATAAATAAATGTTCCTTCTTTCTTTACTTTGCCCCTGTACTTGGGCTGTCTCACTTGTGATTCTCTCTCCATGGCCCAGACTATATTTAACATGTTGCTCGAGCAGCATGCAGCTTTTCTGCTTCGGCGATCTTTGTTTAAAAACAGAGATACATAAAAAAACTAAATAGTATACATAACTTGCCAATTCATTCAGACCATCAGCAGCATTGATTGTGTGAGATGTAAATCTATAGTGATGCTCCTGCAATTGTGGCCATATTTCTTCATTTTCATATACCAGCTGCGATTCATGCGTTGCCTGCCCTGTCAACCACGCCTGAAATGTTGGTTGAAGTTTCGCCTGCAGCTACAGGCCATACCTCAATAAAGCCACATATGAAAATTTACACTTCCTACGAAAAACGCGCACAAAAATAATTGAATAGAAACGAGCGCGCCGACAGCTAACGTCGTCACAGCCTCCACAGGGCGAGCGGGGCGAGTCGGGGAAAAATTCTGTCCTCGCCGTGACGTCACCCCGGTTCGCCGTAGTGGGGCGCCACGCGAACTTCTTATGTTGTACCGCAGAGAAGGCTGCCAGAAGCGCCGAGCTCATAGCGTTGGGAGCTGCTCTTGACGCACGAGAGCTTGTGCCGCCGAGATGTGCCCTAGAGCAAGGAGCTCGCGCTTGTAGCCTTTCCTGCGGTACATCACAAGGTGAAACAGAGTATAGCTGTTACGCCGACAAACCGTCGCTTGTTACTGCCGCCGCAGACGCTCTCTGCTGCTTTCTCGACGTGTGTTCTTCTTTCTCGTTTCTGGCACAAGTTCGCCCTCATCAAATCTTTAGTTCTTTCCGCTTCAAGGCTGGTTCACACTGCACCATTTTCTTACGTTAAGTGACGTTACGAAATATTACGTTGAAGTCACCGGGACCCCTGTGCTCCATATTAAGCGAGGCTACCAGTTCAAGGAGAAAGCATGACACGCGACATTCGAGACACGAATGTTTCGGTGACATATACGTAACGTAACTCAACTCAAGAAAATGTAAAGGGGTTAACGAGCCTCTAGCCTGCCTCATCGTCTGTCATTCGTGACATTATGTTTATTGAAAAATCATCCATTAAAGCTTTCTTTCTTCCTTTCTTTCATAAAAGAATTACGATGCATAAAGCTTGCTTTTTATGTGAGATAACAACGAGTATAGAAATGCGGCTGTAACTGGCTTAACAATAGCGAAGCGTAGTGAAATATTTTGCTGTGCACTCATGTGAATTATGTGAAAGCCGCTTCAGCGGCAGCAGTGCATGGAGTGGCGTAGAGGGGAAAGAACAAGACGCCGTTTCGAACGGTCGGGCTTTCATGATCTCCAAGGAAAATCATCAATCGGCTTCAAGCCGAGGAAACCCCAGTACTTCAGGTTTAAATGTCAATAACGATCTTCGAATGATGCACCCGGAGAACACTGTGACGACACCCGTAGGCCCAGGAAATATCCAGGCTCAGGCGGTAAGCCAAGATGAGTACCGAATCCTGCTTCCACGATTTCCGCCGGCGGCTTTGTGCCTTAACTCCGTCTTTCTTCATGCTGACCTCACTGGTCGTCCGTACCGTGCGATGGACTTTCGCGACGGTCTGAAAGATGTGATTGATCTGAGTGAGGTGCTGTCCCTCGGGCAGTTTCAAATGAGCCACTTCTGGATGGCAACGATGGCAAATCCTGCAGCCGCGGAAAAGCTAAAAGCGGTGAAAGAGCTCAAGGTAAAAGGAAAAAAGTGCCTCATTATTGATCCCAATTCGAAAGATGTCAAGATCAAGCTGCTCTGGCTACCGTTGCACTTAGAAGAGAAAAAGGTCGCTGAAGCCTTGGCGCCTTTTGGAACGGTGCGGAGTGTCGCGAGAGAGAAGTGGCGCGTTCCCGGGATGGAGAACATGGAGACAATGAACAGAGAGGTCTGCATGACTCTTCACGACACCGCGACATCAGAAAGCATTCCTCATCTGCTAAAAGTCGCCGGATCGCAGTCCCTCGTAGTCATGTCCGGACGGCCGCCCTTGTGTCTGAGATGCAAGAGAGTCGGCCACATTCGACGACAATGCCGTACTCCGAAATGTGCCCGATGCAACAGATACGGACACCAAAGCGACGAGTGCTATTCCAGCTACGCAAGTATACTTCGAGGCCCCGGCGCTGAAGCAGATTCCAACTCCGAGCTGTTAATGGACATCTCAGAGGTTGTGGATGCCAGTGGAGACATCTTCCCACCCAAGAGGTCTCTGCAGAACACACGTCCCCAAGTCCCAACGAGTGCCAGGCGTCGGCCGGAGAACATCGAGCCGCCTCAAATCAGCGCAGCGACGGAAGGCGAAGCTGCATCTACCCAGGAGTGTAAGGACGAGAGAACCCCGCCAACCATCGGAAGCATCGAGGCAGTCGGCGGACCCCGCAGACAAGCCTACGGATTACGACAACAAAGACGACCCTGAAGCCACCATGGACACGACCCACAGCACATCAAAAGACGCTAATGAGACAAAA
Organism: Ixodes ricinus; assembly: GCA_037355805.1. Taxonomy (NCBI): domain Eukaryota; kingdom Metazoa; phylum Arthropoda; class Arachnida; order Ixodida; family Ixodidae; genus Ixodes; species Ixodes ricinus. The sequence continues at coordinate 10,602 of JAZHYW010051125.1, forward strand.
CGAAAAAATGAGGTACCGCCAGTCACCACCGCGAGTAAGCGGAAAACATCACTTGCGCGCTAGATGATAATGTAACCCCTCCTCCCCACCCCCCCCCCTCACCCGCATACCTCCCCTACCTCCTCCCCCTTCTCCTTCTCACGAGGGCATTCGTTTTATGACCTTGAATGTTAGAGGCTTCAATTCCCGCAAAAAGCAATATCATTTAAAGCGCCTCCTTGACGATAAGGATTTTGACTTCGTGGCACTGCAAGAAACAAAATTGTCAACAGAGGAACAAGTAGAACATGCCCTGAAAATTTTCCTCCGTCAATATGAAATATGTGTTAGCCATGCTGTTGGTTTCTCTGGCGGTTGCATGCTGTTTATTAAGAAGTCTTTTCAGTTATCTGAATTAATGGTCACAACAGATCTTTGCGGGCGCTTCATTATGTGCGACTTTCGAGTTACTGACGTATTTTGGCGTGTTATACGTGTTTACGCACCAAATGACGTTAATCAAAGAGTAGCGTTCTTTCACCATCTACGACCCTATTTAATTTGTAACAAACTGGTAGTTCTTCTAGTAGATTTCAACTGTGTTTGTGATGAAGCAGACAGGACGCCTACTAAATCGCGTATTGACAAAAGCGCACAAATACTGCTGAATATGGTTGACGAGAGCAATATCTTTGACGCAGCTTCATTTCAACAAGGAGAAAAGCAACTGCAGTTTACGCATTTTCAGAACTCTTTCTCACGCACGCCTAGATAGAATTTATTGTTCCGTAGATCTTATCAACTGTCTAGAGAGTTATACGGTGGATCCAGTATTTTTCACTGATCACTGTATGGTCTCGTTAACAGTTGGAAGAAGCTAAGAAAAAACGTAATAAACTGGAAGCTATGGAAACTCAACAGCCAACTACTAAAAGACGAAATTTTTCTGGACACTTCTAAAGACCTCTTAATACAAGTAGGAAAAATGTCTGAGCACATTTTTCTTAAATGGGAATTATATAAGCAAAATTTAAAACAGTTGGCAATTGAGAGAAGCACTATTCTGAAATTTGAGCAGTCAGAAACAGAAAAAGCACTGTTACGTAATTTGCGCGTCTTGGTCGAACTTGAATGTACAAACCCCGGACAGGGTTTTGAAGACATAACTCGCATAAAAGGCGAATTACATACATTATATCAGGAACGTTACCGAGAAGCTGTTGTGCGCACGCGCACAGAAAAGTATCTTTTGGGAGAACAACCTACAAATATATATAGCGATGGAGGAGGAGAAGAGGTACGCCATATCTGAAGAAATTATGGAAATAGAAGATGATAACTTGATAATCACAGATGAGGAAACCATAGCCCACGTCTTTGTTGAACATTACCGGAAGATGTTTGGGAAAAGTGCTTCCTCGGTAGAGAACGACTACCTTGAGGACCTGGTAGTTTTACTGCCGGAATTAGATGAGTGCAGAAAGGGCTACAAGCAAAGCAAATTGTTGCTGTGTATGTGTTATACAGCCGGAAGTTAGTTTGCCTCAGTGGGCGTCTGGTGTCTCAGCTGTAGATGAGCAATTTAGCCAGTGCGGTACAACCGCTAGCCTGGGGTCTTTAAAGTGCACCACGCGGTAGTGATACACGACCGCACGCCGGTACGATGCTCATCCAGATCGAAACGGGCAGGGGTGGGGCTCGAACCCAGTATCCTTGTGTTCTGCAGCGCGAGCTTTCGCTCCACGCGCGTCGAGCTGGGTGTGCGCTTTAGCCCATCAGCTTACAAGAACTAGAAAAAGCCATTGATGACCTTCCTAAAGGAGAAACTTTTGGTCCGAATGGTATCACAGGGAATTTTATAAACTGCGTAAAAATGCATTTTGTTACAGATCTTTCAAAGAGGCCTACAAGGCAAACACGTTACCCCCTCTCTTTAGAGCGGGGCTCTTAGGCGCCCGTTTCTGGCTTGAGCGGCGTCGCGTGCGTCGGCGTAACCGCAAGGTCACGTGACCCCCCCCCCAAGGTAGGTCACATGACCCCCAAGGTCACATGACCCCAAAGGTCACGTGACCCCCCCCCGAGGTCACGTGACCTCCCTCTGAGGTCATGTGACCCCCAGGTCACGTGGCCCCTTGGTCACGTGACCGCCCCGAGGTCACGTGACCGCCGAGTCACGCAACCCGAGGTCACGTGACCTCCCTCCGAGGTCATGTGACCCCCGAGTCACGTGACCCCCAGGTCATGTGGCCCCCTTGGTCATGTGACCCCCAGGTCGCGTGACCGCCCCGAGGTCACGTGACCCCCTTCCCTCTCGAACCTTCCCCCCTTCCTCAAGAGCTGTGCTCTAATTCGGCGTTACAGGGAGCTGTAAACGGCGTTCATTTTTGCATATTCATACTATTCTCATACCAAAGACATGACAAAACCAAACTTTTGCACGTGAGTGGCTATCGGCATCACGTTATGCAATGCAGATTATAAGGTCTCTGCAAAAGTTTTGACTTTCAGATTACAACATGTTATTTGTGATTTAGTCGGGGATCACCAGACTTGTGGGATTTGTGGGAGGGCTATACAAACCAATGTTCACATTGCGAAAAGTGTGCTAGAGTGCGTCACGAGTAATAACGACCAAATTGCGATGCTCCAAGTTGATTTCGCGAAAGCATTTGACCGTGTTTGTCATACCATTCTGTTCCTGATTTCGTCACACGTTGGTAGTGGAGATCATACTTGGGTAGTAATTGCATAACTGTAATTGAATTACTGTAACTGAATTACTGTAATTTAACTACTTTTCTTGGTAATTTGTAATTATAATTAATTACTTTTGGCGAAAAGGAATTGTAATTGTAATTTAATTACTTTCTAGCATCAGTAATTGAAAAATTTCCAGGCACTATTACAATTACTTTCGCAAAACTTCGCGCCTCTCTGAAAGCCTCAGCGCTCGCACAAGCGGCCTAGCTCTCGGTGAAACACTCACACACGGGCAACATAAATAGCGTCGCATTGTTTGTTGTTTTATTGCTTACACTGTAAGCTGAGAGACAATCCTCATTGAAGCCTACCTCATCGACGCCGTGTAGCACTCCTGCGGTGCCAGACAATAGCGTAAACATGCCAAAATATAAAAAAATGAGCTTCAGCTTTTAGCCGAGGTTGGGAATTTTAATTGTCTATGAAATTATTTTCTTCCTTTTTTGCCAGTTTTTTACGTCCCTTTTCCAGTACTGTCGCATATGTGTATCTTTGTAGTATTTTAAGGTTTATTGCCTGTTAGTTTTACTTCCGATATTATTTACATAAGCACTTTGGAGACTGGCCTCGCACCCGTGAATATTGTTACCAATGATTCGGGAGCTTCGATTCGGTACTTATATATTTCTGAGCCATTATAATTTTAACTAAATGTAAATAATTTACAATACCATGATGTTTGTATGTGAATGTGGTCGTATTAGCGCTTGCAGATTTTACTTTTATACTAACACTTGTAAAATATTCCTGTATGACTAATTGTCGCATTTTTATTTGCCTGGCTAACAAAAGTCTGTCAACCCAATGTTTTCTTTCGTAATCTGGCGCCTTCCAGCATATGAACTAATTTATTATTATTCATTAAAAATATAAGAACGTAGTATACTTCATTGCCCCATACTGTCAAGTTCTATCATGAATTTAACAAAATTCATAAAAAGAAAGTAGAATACGTGAACATTTGAGTAAGGAATGAACAAATACGTTGCATTCTATACAACCCGTTTAAAGTTATGTAGCCCAAGTCGGGTCGCTCTCAAAAATAAGTAATTATAAAGTAATTGCATTACTTTTGAAAAGTAATTTGTAATTCTAAGTAATTACTTTTCACGTAGTAGTAATTGTAATAGTAGTCAAACTACTTTTGAAGCAAAGTAATTGTAATTGTAATTAAATTACATTTTGGAAGTAATTTACCCATGTATGGTGGAGATATTGTTTTTCAGGGTGTTCAAATGTCTTACCGAAACTGTTAGTTTAATCATAAATAACAGTGTCACAGAAAGCATTCCAGTGCATTCTTCAGTTCGGCAGGGCTGCACCCTTTCTCCTCTACTGTTTACTTTGTACTTGGAACCCTTATGCCAAAGTATAATTAGAAGTAAAGACGTCCATGGTTTCACTCTATGCAAATCCGAAATTAAGGTCCTGGCTTATGCAGACGATATTGGCTCGTTATGAAAAGACAAGAAAAGTGACCAAGGCTCTAGAACTCACACGTAACTTTTGTGAGGTCACTGGGGCTTCAGTGAATTTAGAGAAATGCAGAGGATTCTGGGCATGGAGCTTGAGCCATGACGCCTGAACAATATGAAGACATACAGTGGAATTGTATTCCTTGTAACTATGTCGGAGTGCCCTTAAGGCACTTGCAGAACAGCAGGACCTACTGGTCTAGAGTGACGAACGATTTGGAAAAGCGAACCAAAGGCTGGTCTCACAGGAGTCTGTCAATTTTCGCCCGTTCTACAGTATGTAACGTATTTTTGGCGGCTAAACTGTGGTACGTTCGACAGGTACTGCATTGTGCCCGGACAAATATACAAAGGTTGCATAGGGTGTTCGCTGTTTTTGCATGGAAATCTGTTTGGGAACCAATGCGTCGAGATAACTTAATTGTTTCGCCGTGTACCTGATGGAGGGATCGGACTTCCACATTTGTTTGTTCGCCAATTGGTTTCCCGCTTTCTTTTCTAAGAGACCAGGGGCATCCCTTTCTTCGAGAAATAGTACAGAATAAACTGGCAAGCTCTCTTACTGACTATATTGTTTTGTTCCAGCGGAATGTGCTTTCGCATTTGTGTTGGTTGTCGTTACTTGTAAAAGAAGTATCAAGGGATTTTAGTTACGCCGACGGACCGTCGCTTGCCGCTGCCGCCACCGACGCTCGTTGCTGCTTTCTCCAGGTGTGTTTTTCTTTTTCGTTTCTGGCATAAGTTTGCCCCCTTTAAATCTTTAGTTCATTTCGTTTTCTCTTACCTCATCGTCTGTCATTCGTGACAGTATGCATACATTAAAGCTTTCTTTTCTTTATTTTTCCAAAAAGAGAATTACAATGCATAAAGCTTGCTCTTTATGTGAGATAACAACGAGTGTAGAAATGCGGCCGTAACTGCCTTAACAATAGCGAAGCGTAGTGAAATACGTTGCTGTGCACTCCTGTGAATTATGTGAAAACCGCTTGAGCAGTGGGAGCAGAGTGGCGCAGTGGAAGCGTGCTGGGCCCATAACCCAGAGGTCCGTGGATCGAAACCACGCTCTGCTATTGTTTTGTTTATTGTCTTTTTTCAAAGAAAACACTGAGGGACATTGTTTTTTGTGAATTTGCTGAGCCATCACTAAGCTGGACTTTTGAAAGTGTTCGTCACATGATAAGACCAAGAACAGGGATAAATAAAATTAAAAGGATGCGCTGTGTTTATTGTTCGTCGCCCTTGTGCCAAGAAACCATAAAAAATACGGGAAGACAAACATGCAAATTAACGGTCAAACTCATAATTGAAAAAATAGACAAGCAAGCGATCAAAGGAAGAGAAAGGCGGACAAACTAGATAAAAAGACCCATAGATACGCCAGCGAACAGAAAAAAAAGGAGTTATATGTGAATGAACAGTCCAGTCCAAACAATAGCTACAATACCTTATCGAACCCTAATGGATCTCGCAGTAAGCCTGTGATGACGCGCAACGCTTCTTCCGCCGCGGTCGGCACCGCATGGCAGGAGTCAATCATCTACCTTAAGTTCACACTCTTGCAACCGAGTTCGACCGAGAGAGACCAAACCGGTTTTTAAGCCTCTTGCGATCTCTTAGGACCAGCTCCGCTGCAGCCGAGCTGGTCCTAAGAGGTCGCAAGAGGCTTAAAAACCGGTTTGGTCTCTCTCGGTCGAACCCGGTCGCAAGTGTGAACGGGCCTTTAGTTGACATTCTTGCGACCGAGTGCGACCGAGTACGACCGAGAGAGACCAGACCGGTTTTAAGCCTCTTGCGATCTCTTAGGACCAGCTCCGCTGCAGCCGAGCTGGTCCTAAGAGATCGCAAGAGGCTTAAAACCGGTTTGGTCTCTCTCGGTCGAACCCGGTCGCAAGAGTGTGAACGGGCCTTTAGTTGACATTCTTGCGACCGAGTGCGACCGAGTACGACCGAGAGAGACCAGACCGGTTTTTAAGCCTCTTGCGATCTCTTAGGACCAGCTCCGCTGCAGCCGAGCTGGTCCTAGAGATCGCAAGCTCACATCGATTTGGTCTCCGGTCCGAACTGGCGCAAGAGTGAACAGACCTTTAGTTGACATTCTTGCGACCGAGTGCGACCGAGTACGACCGAGAGAGACCAGACCGGTTTTTAAGCCTCTTGCGATCTCTTAGGACCAGCTCCGCTGTAGCGCATCCGGTCCTAAAAACCTGTCTGGTCTCTCTCGGTCGTACTTGGTCGCAAGAGTGTGAACGGCGCTTAAGACCTCTAACAGACGCGGCGTGAGACTCAGGTGGTGTGATGCGACGTCACCACCGCAACTGCAGCCATCTAGCGAGCGCTACGCGAAACTCATATGCATGTGTGGCTGTCCTCAACACGTACGGGTTTTCAGGCTGCGCGTTGAAGCAGCTGGCATGGTTTTGTGGCGGCGCGCTCGTTTCACAATAGACTACTTCCATAAAGCCCTGCATGCAACACGGCGCGCGTTGCACTCTGGGAACTAGTTGGCCAGGGAGGAGAGTGGCATGGTTTCGGTTTCGATCGTCACGTCGACCGTAGATTATACACAGAGCGTATATCATGTTTTCTGGTCCCGAGAGCGTCATTTTTGGTCTCTAAAGTAACCTATGTGGCTAGACCTCGAAGGTTTAGCACAGGTCCGAGACGCATAGCTTGTCTTAATACGTGCTTGTTGTATTTTTGTACTCGAGCCTTTCTGTTAGCGTTTCGAGGTATGTGAACGAGCCAGTGCTGGGAACCTCGACGCTGCGAAGCTCGGGGATATTGCTTGTGTACGAGTCAACCAGCTGTAACAACCAATAAGTATGCGTACATCGAGCTCGCACATTTATATTAGCGTTGCTCGTCAGGAAGTTTGTTTGTTTTGTGCGTCCATAGACGAAATATAACTTTTTTCAATTACTGTTTTTCTTAATACGCCTGAGTATGCGAGGTAGAACTCGGAGGTGCCATTAAAAAGCTCAAATCGAACACACTTTTTATCTCTTATCTGTACTGACCCGCAGCACTGCACGAAGTGAAATCCCCACCCGCTTGCATTCTACTAATTTATTATCGCTAATGCGCATGAAGTTATCCTGCAGTCATATAGGCCCATTCGCACATACAAACCGTTTTAAGAAAGCAAAAGTCGAGCACTTGCGTGAAGAATGTCGCACCGTTCGCTGGAAGTGCGCTGGACGGGCGTGAACCCTTATGCGGTGCGCCAAACGAACGAAATTATTCAGAGCGCATTTGACGGTTGCTAATAGAAATAATATTTGTTATGTGTTTGCTTTCTTCCTGATTGAGTATGCCGAGATAATTTCAGACACACCGTTCAGACACAAATCTTGGGCGTCAGTAAAAGCTCGTCCAAAATGGCTTAGCGAGGAGTAGGGGGCGCTTGTTAGGGCCTCCGTCGTAGCTAGCCGATCCCAGCGTTTGCGAGAACTTAATCTCCTATCAGCATAAAATTTGAGTGGGTATATATGATGACACGAGGAAGACATCATAGTAACGTTTGTGCAGTAGCGAGGTCGAATTTATTGCGTTTCCTTAAAAGTAATGCGTCAACGCTGGGCTCAACTTTGGTACTCCTGCGAGGATGCGGCTTGCTTTTCGCCTAATGAAGTAAGAAGAAGCGGACGTTTGGAAACAAAATACGTGTAAGGCTCAAGGTGACCAAATTTCAGTTGTAGTTCACTGCTACTAACGGGATTATTGAAATCGAGCTCAAAGATGCACTCGTGGGGTGAGGTGACTGGAGGCACACGTCTCACTACGTTTGCATGCGTACGGATAATATCCGGTGTTTCGGGAACTAAGGAAAGTGCCCAAGTCTTCGTTTTGTATCGCTCGCGACTGAGTGTGCTGTACATTCGTGAAAAGTCAGATAATCGAAAACGCAAGCAGCGCGTTCGGTCCCGGCGTGATGGCATGAAATGAAGCTGCTCAATCGAAACCGAATCTGAGTGGCCAACCAGTTCCCAGAGTGCACTACGTGGTATTTCGCCGCGATGGGGCGCCTCGGTTTTGGAAGAAGTCTATTATGGGAAACCAGGATCGAACCCTAAAGCCGGGGACACTGCTCGTACATCACACAAAAAGAGAGTCTGCCAACACGAGTCACCGTAATATTCGTGGCTCAAATGCCGCGTGCCAAGTTTTCTTCTTGAACTCATTGCCACGCGGCATTCGAAGCACGGACTCGCGTTCGATTCTGTATGCGGACTGTCTTTTGTATGATGTGTAAGCAGTGTGACCCCGGCTTAAAGAAAAACCGTGGCCGGTTTTGTTCATCAAGCCTTTGGCGTTATCATGCGACGACGGAGTGAGGGGGAAAGAGTCCGTTACAACAATCGCGCTGTAAAATATACCCCTACAGTAACTTAGAATAACATAAAAAGGACGTACTGGACATTAAAGAACAATATAGGACGCGGCAGGAATACACTAACATGGGCTGGAATAAATAAAAGAACGAAAAAAAGAACAAAGCGTTCTTCTGGTTCTACAATTATGAAGCCAAACACGCCAAGTTTGACACAGGTACTGTGAACTCACAAAGCTCCACAAGAGCATATGTCTCTTTTCTTTTTTAGCCCCTCTGCTTGGATTGTTTCATGGTGGAAACAAAAAACTAATTCAATTTGATGAATGTAGGAAACCCGAGGCAAAAGAAGCGCCTGAAGCCATCATTAGTTCCGGGTAATCTCCCGGACAACCATAGTAATTGGTTGCGTGCGTGGGTGTAGACGTGTGTTTCTCGTTCAAGGAGCTTTGTCTCGCAGTCACCGGTGCGTTGTACATTTCCTGCGATTTGCTCGGAATACACACGTACAAAATTGCCCCACTTAATCTACGTCGCGTGCCGCGTGAACGACGCGTGCGTACTTAACGATGACTCCCAGAGTTACAGCGAGCCATTGTTTGCTCTTGCGTTCAGCGTGCGCGTGCGATCACTTCTTCCGTCGTGTGGGACAGAAACTCCTTTTTCATACGTTTTATTCTGTCTTTTTTTCACGCGTTGATGTTGTTTTCTTCTCTTTTTTTTCTTTTCTTTGTTTGCTTGTTTTTACGCTTCAGTGAGGGCAGGGTTCGACGCGCTCACTCTGCATCTAGTTTCGGAATCGGGCGACAAAAATACAATTATTGAGAAATAGCTCAATGAATGGAAGTTGTCTTTTGGGAAATCGTATAAAATGATAAAGCCTGTAACAACGACTGCCTTCAAAACTGCAATTGTATTGTGACTGTAGGGCTGTTTAGTTAACCTAGCGATTAATCGATTATTGAATTGACGCCTGACAATTTTTTAAACTGATTTATCGGTGAAAAAAGGACCCTTCTATCATACGGATATACATACTCACGGATCAATATAAAAAGCCATATAGTTCGCCTTATAAAAAAAAAAAGAAAGCATATGCTACCGTATTGTACGAAAAACCATATATGTTCGCGTGCCATGTGAGATCTAATATAACGTATTATAAAGTTTCCTTACGCGTATATATGGTCTTATTTTTTATGAAAATATCGTATGTTCTCGTGTTCAATAACCCCGTATCAGTTTCTCGTAACCAAATTTATTTTCCCCTAGGGTATAGCCTTCGCTGGTGGGATTCGTGCTCCTTTGGGACGCCATGTTTTCAGTGTGCGCAATGTGCGTGTGTTCCAGCCTTCGCGTCGGGAAGGGAGGGTGCTTTGTACAGATGGACTGACTGTCCACAAACAAAAAAACCTCGCCGCAGCCGCCAAACGGAAATCAACTGCTTTGTTTGTGCAGCTACAAAAAATCAAACGCAAGCGAATAGCCAGCAATAAATAAATCTGTCTAAAAGCTATTCAATGCACGGCTTATATTTCTTCTTATTTCTGTTCCGTTTTCTCTGTTTCCTACAGCCAAATTTCGTGAGAAAACCATCATGAAGTACTGCCACTAAGGACCGTCACGAAGGAGCGTCACGAATGACCGTCACGTCAACTTCCCCGCTAGATTCACCCGATAGCCGACCCGTCAATTTACCCGATAGCCGGGTAAATTGGACGTCACGTGACGTGTGGACGCCAAGCGACCCCAAGTCACGTGATGTTAATTTTTGCGAGGTGGTGGTTTGCGCTCAACGCAATCTCCCCGGTAATTGTCAGCATGATCAAGCTTGTATATTTGTTAAGTTCACTGCGTCATCTTCTAATCAAATAAATATTTTTCGGTAAAAAGGAATATCTCATTCTAGTCAGATAGCTCAAAAAACCCAAAACCGGCAGTAAAAAAAAATTCATAGGGTATGGAATTTGAACGATTGAAATAAAATTACTTTTTTTTAAAACGTACCGTTCTTGCATAGCTGATGGAAGTCCTCAAATTCCAGAAATTTAGCACGATTTTATGAAGATCACCAATTAACCGGCTAAAATTGCACAGCCCGAAACCAAAACATGACCCAAATAATCAATATTTAAAGAGGCAATTAAAGAATTTCAGTTAATGAACAAACTTGTCGTAATGATTAACATCCCATCGAACAACCACCCGGCGCAAAACACATATTAAAACAAGTATCATGTAACAGACAACCTTTTCACTAGCACTCTAAAAAAAATTTTTGTCGAGACCCATCTGGTCGCCTCTTATGATCCAGAAAAAAATGTCAAACAAATCAACATCTTGAAAACCCGAGACCATGGACGAAATGTGCCGTCCCTCTTTTTATCCCTGGTCTCGGGTTTCTAAGATGTTGAAAGTACACCAGCTCGCCTGTATATTCTCCGTCAATTCAGCCAAACTATAATGAAGGTCATTGTCCATGGTTGGTGGGCTTCATGTAAATAATACCTTTTTTGGGGCATGGTTTAGCCGACCTCTGTCCTTTTCTAATGACCACGCAAGGCCTCGGCTCGGGCCTTTTTCGACTTCATATTTTTCTCATCCGCCGAGAACTTGCCAGTGACGAAGCATTTTTCTAACAATAGCCGGGAAATGACCGATGAACCGTCCGCCTTTTTGTGCTACTCCGGTACGCATTATTATTTAGGCGCCTGTTATTAAAGAAGAGAACAATATCGACCCGCGTCGAGGGTTCGCTTCCTCCGTTGTGAAAGAAGAAAGAAAGAATAAAAACAAAAGAGGAAAACGCTGAACAAAATCGAAATGCAAAAGAAAAGATATTACGGTGATGAAACAGACACACTGGTCTCCGCCTCCCGACTCGTCGTACACGTACGGGACCTATTTAGGGCCAGTCGATAACTCCACTCGCGGTCGTATATTCACCGACGGAAATGAAATCGGCGGCGAAGACATTGGCAAGTGGGGCGACGCGAGGACCCGAAGGTGACACACATCATGTCAGGACGGAAGGCGGTTGCTCGGCCACCCAAACCAATCCGCTCACAATCAGGGAGGGACACGTTGAGGAAGTCGGGTGTGGGGATGATAGGGAAAGGGTGAGAAGAAAGGAAGAGCGGGTCATGGATCGATGCAGGTCACTCCCCTTTCGAAACATACGTGCTACTGGCGACGCTGCCATGGGAAACGGGTGACCGGGTCACATGGCGGTCGGCCGACAACATCCCCGTGCGCCTTTGAGGTCGCGAAAAAAGAAAAAGAAAGAAATACTAAGGCTGCGGTCGTCATGTCGTCTGCAGACACGTTTAATGCATACATATGTGTGAAGCAAGCATGCTTCAAACATGCGTAAGGCGTTGGTCACATAGAACAATTCGTCGTGGGACAATTCGTCGTAGGACGATTCGTCGTAGGACAATTCGTCGCTGGGTCAAACTCAACTGGTCCAAAACCGGAAATGGGGTGTCAAGGAACATTGTGTACAAGATTAAGTGTCAAATACCTGTTTGTTGTAGGTCTACCTTTGGGTTTCGGAGAAATGAGTCGCGTTTGTTTTCTGGATTTCGTGTTGAGTCTTGTTTAGGAAGTTCACGATGCTTTGTTGTGCTGAAAAGCGTTGAAGACTCTTTGTTGCCTGCATCTTTTTTGTTTTTTGTACATGGTCAGAGTTTCCTTTTATATCCAGAGACTTTATGGGGAGGATGTGACTGCTTAGATTCAGTGGTAATTTCGGTCGCTTTTGTTATGTTTTTTTTGTGTGTGTGTTTAAAGAGCCGAGAATGAATTTTTTGAGGTTTAGAAGTTAACATTCTCAAGACGTGTTTGTTATCTACACACCGTTAGTTCCGAAGGCCGACTCTATAAAATTGCTCTGCTAAGCGCGGATCTCTGTAGTCGCAATGGAAGTCATCAGGACGGAAAGAAGCGGGGAGAGGTTTATTCGCTAAGGATTTTCATATACTTTTAACCGAAAGACTGAGCAAAGTGTCTACTGGATATGTCGAAGAAGAGAGACATGCAAAGCTAAAATTACAACTGATTTATCTACGTAAGCTTCGAGTGGTTAAGAAGACCACGAATCCCCACAATCACGCTCCAGCTATATAGGCCCAGCCGGGATCGACTGTCTCAGGATTTCTTGCCAAATCAAGGTGAGCGCAGGTTAGAAGGCATAGTATTATTTGCAAACAACACAGTGGGAAATTTAGGAAAGTAGCCAGCGTCTATAGTGAAAGTAGAGCATTCCAGCGAGCGCTTTTACATAGGATACAAAAATTGCCAGCGAAGAAAGGACCATGACTCGTGGTTGTTCATCTGGGAGCAATATGCTCGATAAATTACAAAAAAGAACAAATATAACAGATCATGTCGTTTAGCACCCGACACTGTGGTGCAGAAAGGGAAAAAAAACTTTTAGTCGAAGGAACAGACACAGAATGAAACGTCTCAACCACTCTCAACCACCTTCTATACTCAGAGATTTCCTTTATTTGAAAGCCCTTTCACTTGAATTTGAATTTTAGACGTTCCCTTCTGTGCTCTGTTCCTTCGACTAAAAGTTTCTTTTTTTCTGCACCACAGTATTAGGCGTTAAACAACATGATAAGCTAACGTACCAGCTCGCCTGCGCACTTACACACTTTGCCCATTCGTGTGACGAATGAACATCGGGACGAATTATCGTACGACGAATTTCCCAATGCGACCAGTTGCACGTAGGCCAATAGACATGCTACCAATTCACCTGCGACCAATAGATCGATCTCACAGCCAGTTTCATTACGTCACCGCTGCCGCCATGCATCGTGGGAACGTTGGTAGTCTTTCTGCACGCGACAACCGGTCTGCGCGACCAGAGCACGAGGCGGCAGGAGCTGCCTCCTGTGAACTACAATTATGGAGGCATCACGCATGCGTGGATCGCTTACGCCGCATTCACACTGGCGACCCAACCGCATCCGCTTCACGGTTGCGAACGAGGTCGCTTAAAGATGCAATCCAAATTCATGCGCAGTTGATGATGAAAACGAGCGGATCCGCTTCGCGGTTGCTATTCGAACGCCGGTGTGAATGCTGCCTTAGTGAGGTCGGTCTACAGGGAGTATTCACTGGCGGCCATAGCTGTATGCGCGGCTGCTGAGCGCGTGCTCACGGCGAGCTTCCCCGTGCATTCCGCACCATCCAGGTTACCGGTCTTAGCAGGATATTAGCGTGAGCTCTTTCTGAGCATGTGCTTCAAACAGCGCCCTTAAATATGGCGTCCATATTTGTGGGCGCTATTTATAGCGCACGCTGAGGACGATCTCATGGCGTCCAGTGAATACTAGAGTGCCTTCATACACACGCGCGCTTTTGCTTGAGTGGTGACATCTCTGCCATTTTTTACGCCCAATCGTTTTTTTATGCATTTTGAAGTACGCCCAATCCGGTGTCAATCAGTCAGCTCGAGCGCGTAGCTTTGGCCAATGCAGAGACGCCATTTTAGCGCCCAAGTCACGCACCGGGTGCGCGAGAGCGTCACGCGCTGAATATTCAGTGCAACAATGGATGTCTTCACCCTGAGACAGACAGACATGTAGGCACCCTAGTGAATACCCCATTCATTGGACGCCGTATTTGAGGGCGCTGTTTAGAGCGCATGCTCAGAACGAGCTCGCATTCAAAGGCTGCTAAGACCGGCAATTTCGATGGTGAAGCAAGACACGGTCCGATTCCGCGGTAGAAAGGTTTCAAAACCTTGAATGATGATTTGAATGACTAGGCATAACACGAAAAGCTTTCGCGATATCATAATTCCAACATGGAAAAATACGGCTTAGATGGCGCTTCCGGTGATCGAAGAGAAAGAAGGACATGGTGAAGGCAAGCAATAGTATTGAGGCGACGTCACATAACACCGTTTCCTCAAAGTTTCCAATGAAATATATTCATAATTTATTCGTGATAAATTAATACAAAGGTGTTTGGGTAAACTCAAAGAATTGCAGTAAATAGCTCGCAAAAAGCAAAACACAGAAACTAATGTTCTGTTGACTCAAGTGCGTGGCCCAAAACTGTTAGGGTTTATCAGCTTGTCAAAACAGCGCCCCTAAACTGTAACAGCATCAACATTGCAATCACAGTAACGTGAATGACAACGTTACATAGCCAGCCTCATATACACTACAACGCGAATTACAGTGTAACACCAGCATTACAGACACAACGTGAATTCAAGAGTAGCGCGCGTTAAAAGCCCCGAGGTTTAGCAGAGAGTACATTACGAAAGACCCAAGTGCGCGTGTTCAGCGGAGTTGCCGCACTTCAAGGTCAAAACTCAAGAGCAACGTTTCAAGGCCACACATCAATCTCGCAAGATCAGGTTAGTTATACGGCAACATATACCACGGTTGTATACGAAAGAAATTTGACAAATGCGTCCCAAGCATGCATTCATGTGTACGAAGAAAGCATGCCCCGTGTACGAAGGTCACTGTGTATGCGTTCCAAGCATACACAGTGACCTTTGTACCATGTAAGAGCAGCGTGAGAGCGGCTTTAATCTGCATCACGCAGTATAGTGACTATACGGAGACGCATGCTTTTACAACCTCTATCAGCACCGAAATTATAAGGTGTACATCCACACATCGAACCCAAACTTCCGCATGCATAAAAGGTCCACTCAACAAATCTGGCACGCCAATGCGGGTCGCAAGTTCGTCTGCTTCTTTTTGCAGGGGTTGTCGTGACGTCAGAACGCCGTGTTCTGATTGGCTCTGATTGAAGGATAGTGGGTAGACCTCAAGGCAGCTTGTTTTGAGGTCTACCCACTATTCTTCAATGAGAGCCAATCACAGCTCGGCGTCTTCCTGACGTCACCACACCTCTTGCGCAAAAAGCAGACGCTTTGCTCTCCACATAAGCTTCGATGGACACGAGATGAGAGCGCGTGTGGATGTTAGGGGACCGTGGGTAGACGCAAAGCCTTTGTAGGCTACTCGGTTCGAACGCTTTCGAACGCGAACACCGAACGCCGGCGTTCGCCGTTCGAACGCGTTCGAAGATTGAGTAAAGACAAAGGCGTGCATACCCGCGAATCATTCCAACCAGAGCTTGTTGTTCTGGTATCTCCGCGCGCTGCCATCTCCCCCTCTCCCTCGATTTCTACTCGCATTGTTTACATAATATCAGGCTGGGTTAAAAAAAAAAAAGAGACGCCGACGAACGCGTCACTTCCGGCTCCTACCAGCTGCGACCTCGACATCCATTCAACCAGGTGTGTCCGAGTGTCCCTCCTCCCGACACCCGTGTGTCAGGCTGCAGCCACCATTGATCCGTCTCCTCTCCCTCCTTTCTATTATTAGTGTTATTGCGTCGGCACGCCGCCGCTATAAAGGCCCGGGTGCGGGCCACGGCGACGTTGCATGGGATCCGCATGTTTCCGCGTGCCGGCGGCGTGTGTCCAGGCCTTTCAGGATTCCCAGCATTGGTAAGTTCCCATACAACTAGGTTCAGGTAAAAGTACAAAACAATTTTAGTGTTTCTTTTTGTGTGTGTGTGTGTGGTGAACGAGTGTTCTTGTTGTTGTTTTGTTGTTGTTGTTTTTTTTTACTAAAAAAAGTTCTGAAGTTTTTTTTTTTTGGTTTGTTTGGAAAACAAACAAATATATGTATACTGAAGGAAAAAAAATCTGAGACGAAGAAAAACTGAAAAGAGGACGAACACAACGAAGTCTCGAACATTTGATACTTTGCTGTGTTTGCCCGCTTGTTTTATTTCCCCTTATCCCGAGATTTCTTCTTTTTTTTCTATGATTGCGCATAGCCTTGTTTGCTCATTGAGTCTCATTTCACGAGCATGTGTTTCAAAGAAAGAAAAACAGGAGAAACGAAATCTGTTCACTTTTGCGTTTACCTAAATATCATAAATATATATCGCCACTGTTACGCCGCAGCTAGGTGACAAATTTCTATGGAATCTTCTATACCGCAGTTACAAATCCCAGCCACTCCTTGTTTCTGTGCGGAGCTCAAGTTCGTCTGCTTCTTTGCCGAGGTGGTGGTGACGTCAGAACGCCGAGCGTCTGATTGGCTCGATTGGAAGGATAGTGGGTAGACCTCAAGGCAGTTTGCTTTGAGGTCTACCCACTATCCTTCAATCAGAGCCAATCAGAGCTCGGCGATCCTTCTGACGTCACCACAACCCCGGCAAAAGAAGCAGACGAACTTGAGCTGCATAGCTTTGACACGTGAAGCTGTGCCACAAATCGATTGCGTCCTCAAGGAAGGTTTCAACCTCGCACTCGCCGCCACCGGTGTCAGGGGCAGTTTTCAATCTCGCGAAAACAATGTTGGGAGACTCGTCGCCACCGGTATCTTGACCAGCCCTTTGTCCTTTGTTTCTGATAGTGTAAAGTGTCACTCGGGCGCAGATAATTGCGTCAAACGCTTTTTGAAGCCTATAGACTTACACCGCTCGTACGTCGTATGCAAACGACAGCGTGTTCCCTGCAGACATGGGGACAGAATTATCTGCGTACACGTCGCAAGCATGTTCGAACATGTCTGCAGGCGGCATTTCTATGATACGTGACAGGGACCATCAAACATGAAAGAAATATACGTCAGAGAGTGTTTGCAGGCTGTCTTTTTGTATGATATATATGCCATGTCGCCGTGGCATAAATTTTCAAGGGCCTCCACATTCGCGCAAAGCACTCGAGAGAGTCAATCGCTGCAATCTACGTTTCTTGACCGTCGTTTAGCAGCACGTCTAGCCCGTTCAGCGAGGCGCCAACGTTCAAGGCGCTCTTCACCGGATGACGTGACGTGTGGCGTGTGTACCCTTGAAATGATAAACCCGGTGATCTTCCAGAACCTTCTAACCAACATCTCCTAGATAAGAAAGCCTAAGTGCCGAATTTTTCTGCGAAACTAAAGAAGGCCACCGTAAGCCAGAGATTGGAGACGACTACGGCGTCAGCGTTCGGCTGGGAGTCGTGTCCAATCAGGGAAGGCATGACTCCTAGCCGAACGCCGACGCCGTAATCGTGTACAATCTCTGGCCTACGGTGGCATAATACAGAACTTAGGCTTTCTTATCTACGAGGTGTTGTTCTAACCCAGTCTTTTCATCGCCTTCTCGCCTACCTTTCCTCCTCAATCTATCCCTGGTCACATGACCTCCCTGTTAACCAATCAGCGTCGAGCAGTTGAGCACCTCACTCCTCCCCCCCCCCCCGCCAACCAATCAGTGTCGATCCTCGCGGCCACGCTTTTATCCAGGCTTCACGAAATGCCGAACACCGAACCAAAGAACGTTTCACGTTAAAAGCGGTCTGCTCTGTGGCACCGAGCCCGACGTATATTGCAGCTATGGCTCTTCCCAAGTAAACGCAGGAAACAATAGACGCACTGGACCTCTTCGAGGGTACAATAATTTGCGGTTCACTCTTTTAACGTAGTGTACCACGCCTGCTATCGCGTCCAGTGGAGAGCCGCACTATCGGTAAATAAATAAATAATTAAGCTTTTAGATTTCTCAGTAAATGTATGTAACGTAGTTCGCTCTCTGCTGCTAAAACAATTGATTAGAATAAGGTACAGGTTTAGAGAAGTAAGCCGCACACTTATACTGCTCATACATAAGACACGATGCTCGCTCCGAAGAGAACAAAAGTAGCAGACCACAAAAGCACGTTATCTCCATACATTTGTTAGGCCTCAAAACATGCCCGCAAGCAGATAAAAAAAAAAAAAGATTCCCGAAGAAAAAAAAACGAGTTTGGGGTGAATTTTAGAGTATTTTTATCCCGTGAATCTAAATATCACGTTCGTTTTTCTTTTTTTCCTTTTTTTTCTTCTTTTTTTTCCCTCGGAGATGTAACTAAACGCAACAAAACACGAAAACCTTCCGACAAGTCGTTACGTCATACGCAGATCTTTGGGCCGCCAAGCGCGTGTCGCTCGTGTGGGCAGCGGGTGCAATTGCAAGCTTGCCAGGTGTATTCCCTTGCACTGACACCAATTGTAACCTTTCTTTTTTTTTTTTAGAGCTCAGCTCTTAGGCGCCCGTTTCCGGCTTGAGCGGCGTTGGCGTCGCCGTCGCCGTCGGCGTAACCGTAAGGTCACGTGACCTGGGGGGTCACGTGAACCCCCAGGTCACGGGATCCCCCGGTCACGTGACCACCCGAAAGTCACGTGACCCCCAGACCACGTGACCACCCGAAGTCACGTGACCTCCCCCGGTCACGTGACCCCCCCCCCCCCCGTGCCTTCCTCTCCTCCTCAAAAGCTGCGCTCTAATTCGGCGTTACAGGGAGTTGTAAACGGCTTTCATTTCTCTCACACTTTTTTTTTTTAATTGCGAGAGGGCGCGCACATGGCTTCGATCGGCGCTGAAGATGCGCGAGAGCGCAGATTCCGAAAACTCTGTATGTGACGTCAGGATCCGAAAAAAAGAGGCTCAACGGTACTTAAAAACAATATTTCTGCAGTTTTCGTGCACCAAATTGAAAAATAATCTCGATATTCGTGATCTTGGAGGCCAAAGGAGGGCAATTTAAACGTTTTATTTTTCGTTGTTTTTTTTAATACAGAATTGTTTTAGATTCCCACAATCCCGTTTAATTATGTCGCGTGACGTTAAGAAAGCTTACTTCTGCTTACGCCACAAGTCACTGGAACATCGGAGTTTTGCATTGAGCGCGGCTACCAGTTCAAGGAGATAACGGAGCGCGCGACATTCGACACACGAATGTTTCGGTGACTTATAAAAGTTATACGCGTAAGAAAATGCTGCTGTGGGGTGAACCAGCCTTTATCGTCTGACCAAGGTAACCGTTATGCGAGACACACCTCAAACAGTGTATCAGACTCTCGTTTGTATGATGCATTAATAATGCGACCGCGACTCTGGAGAAAGTATCAAGAGGAGTAAGGTCGAGGGGGTTGTTGCTCGATCCACTCGATTCAACGTCGGCACGATACAGGCACGATTGAAAGGCGCGAGCCCATGGACCGTGCTGCAGCGTGTCGTCGGCGTCGTTGCCACCGCTGCTCATCTTGCTCGTCTTCGTCTTCATTGTGACATTACTCCCACTGTTGTTCGAGAGGTCGGTCCAACTGTTCCATGCTAGCGAGGTCTGAAATGCCAGCGAATCTTCCAAAGTGGTAAGGCTTCATTCGGGCGGCGTGTAGCTTAAAGAAGAGGTATATGCTATAGCCTTCGAATAGGCGCGATAAGGTTCGATGTTGCGACAAAAACGCTTCGTGCAGTTGTCCTTTGGTACCGAGCGTGCAGGTTCCAAACCACATAGCCAACCATCCACCGGATAGGGCACCGAGCGGTTGTACTTTCGGTGCAGCGTTGACGCTGTTTTGTGGCGACAGTTTGCACAGATCTGCGCGATTTATGATAATAATATTAATAGCTTTATTTATCATGTATAATCATGGTGGGGGGCTTCAGCACGACACGCACTTTGTGCCAATGAGCGGATGCTCGCGTTGTGCGAGTATACATGGCTTGCAGTAACGGTCAAATCAGCGGTCATTGACTTCGCCGCTGATCGTTTAAGTGCTCCTCAAACTTAAGACCGCCACTCGGTTACCCAAATGTTGATTTACAGCAAGGCTACTTAAAGCAAAATTGGTCACTAGCTGCAGCTGCTGGAATGTCTTTAACGGGCTGGGTTGTGATAGGGAACTCAAAGCTTTACCACTAGTGCCACTAAATAAGCTATTCTTCAGAGTAACGTCACTTGGCCTTCTTGTGTCTTAGTATTATGGTTGCCAGTTATCTGACGCTTTATCTGAAATCACAGAAAATGTTTTTACGCCCTCCACAAATGATTAAATAGTTCGCTATAGAGAGAATCAATATTTCATGAGCTTTCTAACACCGAATCTAATGCTGAGGAAGTCGGACTTTTGAATCATGAGGATCGGCAGTTGCGTCTGCTCTGCATGCGAGCCAAAATGGCGGCGCCCACAACAATGTCGGGGAACTGAGTGCCGATACTCTAAGCGCAGCTCATTTAGTGGCTCTATTTACCACGTAGCGCCTTCAAAAAGTGCTTTGACACTGAACTCCAGTGCCATATTACCTTTCGTGACGAATCGTCCATCGACTGGCGGAGGTGATACTAAGAATCAAAGCTTATTCCTGGAATGTTGCTGTTCAAAGAGCGCAGCGATTCCTTTCGTCGGGTCGCGCCCCAGTCTTTCTCTCCTTCAAAAGCAGCAAGACGGGCGAATCGCCAGCGTTTAATTGCAAAACAAACTGCACAAAAAAAAAACGTTTCGAGATCAAATTAAAGCTTAATGCATCAGATTTTTTTTTTCAGCGTTATGAATTGGTGCACGAGCCTTATATCTTTCTAAATTTCGTTGATTTAGTGGTTTTCAATGATGCACAGCAAGTTTCTAATTGAAACCATGCCCTTCAGTTCAATAATTAAATCAAGTTAATGACTCGAGACTCAAAAATGACTCAATTATTCAAAGCTTTATTAAGCTTTTTTTTTTTTTTTAATAGGCCCCGGGGCAAAATTGAAAAACCTTTTCTCTTTTTGTGCGATGCGTACTTTTTGCAAAATTGAATTTGCTGGAGTTTCGTAAAGCATTTTGTATACACATATATAGTTGACACAAAAATATATATAATCACAAAAGATTGCTATACTGAGGTATATAGGTTCGTCAGAAGGTTTTTGTCATGTTATCGAATATTTTGGATTATTCGTTTGACTAGTCAGGCTAGCTGACTCTTGAAACAATATGACAATAGGTTTTGGTCCTTGAAGGACAGCGTGGTTTTTGATCACTGACATGTTTTAGAAGCTTGTGGTATATCTTTTGTAAGACTCTGCAAAACATATCTCCCGTTAAAAAGAAAAGAAGTTTTTAGCAGTGCTTGACGATAAATGTAAACATTACAAAAGTTTCCGAGTAATGTTAATAAAACAAAAAATGCAGAACTAATGCTGTGCGCATGGCGGAGTTCGCAGTACATGCTGGCGGCTGACATCCGGAGGCACGAGATTCGAACTTAGATCTTTAATTTACCAATTGTTGCTCGTCCGAAAATTTAGATCTTCAATTATCCAATCCTTGCTCGTCCGAAAATTTCCACTTTATTCTTGGCCATTATCGGGCGTTCTGGCTTGGAACCTCCCTGAATATAGCACTTGTACAAAAGCAGCTGTAGCGCTCTCTTTTGATGCAATCACCCTTCCGGCGTAAGGTTTCTTTTTTTTCTGCCTTTTTAGTTAATTATTTTTAGTTTTACATACATCCACTCTTTGTTTTATTTCTGGCATTGAAAGCAGTTCCCACCAACTCCTTTGAGTTTGAACGGACTATGCATTCGCAGTAGTTAAGTTACCAGGTCACGTGACGTCACATGATGATGTGTGTTTGTATGACCAGGTTACGTGTCGTCACAGCGTCACGTAACACCATCACGTCAATGGTCATGTGACACTGTACATAACCAAATGTTACTATAAAACACTCGGTTGGGAAACTCACCCTTGAAACCCTGACCACTCACGTCCACCCAGACCGAACCAGATCAGAGCCGTATATTAGGAGAGTTTGGACAATAGGCGGAGCAAAGGCCGCCGCCAGCGCCGAATATTCCCCCCACGCTTAGAGCGTAAACTAAATTTGTGACACAGCGTCGACCAATCAGGAGACCTCTACTCCATCTCACAAATGTCTGGAGTGAAGACAAAGGCACAGGCGCGTGAGCCTAGCTCAGCGAAACGCTTTTGTTTGCACGAGACCTCGTGCATAGGAGGCACTTTCCAAAGCCACGCGCTCGTGCCCACGCCTTTGTCTGCACTGCTAGAACAGCGTCCTGAGACTGGCTGAAAGAAAGCAGTGCAAAGGGTGGGGTGCGCGAGCGTCTTGAGACGCGGAGTCCCGCTCGGCACGGCTCAAATTATACTTCGTTTCACTTTATCTTCGAGCGAAGCCAAAGCTATGAGGCGCGAGACCAGCGCTTTTTGCATTTCTCCCCAGCTCGCGCGCTCGAGCAAAGCCTGAACGCACGGAGCTTCCGTGCTCGCGCTTCCAGTTTTGCCTTTGCTCGCACATAAGGTGAAACGAAGTAAAGTCGTGTCACAAATTTAGAGCACACGACCACCGCTAGGGGCTGTTTCGCGGCCTGTGGTTGGCCCCGAGATGCTCGCCTATTCAAACCAATGTATGGCCAAACTCTCTCAATAAACGGCTCTGAACCAGATACGATTACAGCGCCACCCTTATGCTGCGAATCAAAACATAAAAGTTGCTTGATATAGCTACTGCGAGATGGTGCTGTGAGATAGCGCGCCATAGGGTGCCTACATGTCTGTCTGTCTAAGGGTAGAAGACATCCATTGTTGCACTGAATGTTCAGCGCGTGACGCTCTCGCGCAGTCGGTGCGTGACTTGGGCGCTAAAATGGCGTCTCTGCATTAGCCAAAGCTACGCGCTCGAGCTGATTGACACCGGATTGCGCGTACTTCAATATGCATAAAAAAATGATTGGGCGTAAAAATGGCTGAGATGTCACCACTCAAGCAAAAGCGCGCGTGTGTTAGCGCGCCACCGGCCCTTGCGTGACTGGACTGGACCGATACGTGCAGCCGTGCAGTTCACGTGCAGTTTCCGGAATGGCCGCTGCGGAAGAAATGGCGGCGTTGCGATCGCGTCTAGTTCGGCTCTCGAGTACGCATCGGAGCCACATTTTCAAAGTAGGCTCCTATGGCAGTTCCTTATAGACGTTTCTTGTATCCTGTCGTTCTCAGTCATGTGGGTTCCGTATCTGGTATGCGGGACGAAAAAATAATAAAACATTTCAACCTGGAATATGCGAGAAAATATAGGTGAGGCAAAACAAGAATATGTGACAATCACGCATTTTTTCGTAAACACCTTCCAGCGGCGTGGAGAGATAAAAACGTTGTTTTACCCGCATACCAGAAGTGACGACATTCAAGATGGCTGCACCCTTGTGGAAAAGGTGTATACTCCGCTTCATACTTAAAATTCGCCGCTGTCAAATCTACTGGCGCGAGCGCGTGGCTTCATGTTTTGTTTGCTCGAGAATGCATGCAAATGATCAACGAGATCAAGCTCCATGCTCCCGCCAGCAGCTTTGACAGCTGATCCATGCTCCCGCCAGCAGCTTTGACAGCGTTCTACATTATGTATGAAGCAGAGTATTGGGGAGGAGATCGAACAGCCACGCCTCTAATGGTACCGTTCAGCTGTGGGGACAACAAACCAAAATGTTATTGTTTGTTTTTTATCAGAGAAATCGAATATGACGATTTGGAGGCCGCTCCTGGTGCGACCAAAGCACTGATCAGAGCCAAGCGCTCGTGCCCAGACCGTGCTAGGCGACGTTAAATCTTTTTGTTATGGTGTGTTAGTAAACACCGGGCTGTGGGGACAACAAGCTCTATAAAGCGCCCCCTAATAGTTAGATCTCCTGCTAAATAGCAACGTTGGCATAACCTTACATCTCATTGCGACATCAACCGATACCCTATGCTTGGGGACAACTTTTTCCGGCATTTCCGAAGAGCTGAAGGCCGTTTTAGCGCATGAAGCTGGGATCGGCGCTCAATGCGCACGGGTACCCACAGCTGTAACTTCATTGCCAAGAAAAGTTGTCCCCGAGGGCAGTATATATATATATATATATATATATATATATATATATATATATATATATATATATATATATATATATATATATATATATATATATATATATATATATATATACCGTATAAATCCGAGAAATAGCCCACCTAAAGTCAAGTGCGAATCGGGTGAAATTATTGAGTGGGCTAACTTTAGGTGTACAATCAAGTGTGAATTAGCAAGCGCAAATGACTAAGAAGAGAAGAAAGACACAGGACAGAGCGCTTACTGACAACTGTCAATTTAACAGAGCATGTTGAGAAAGACAAGGTGTAAGTGAAAAAGGAGAAGAGAAAGATAGAAATAAACTCTCAGGCTGCACTGACACTAAGACGCTGCCACTAAGACTAGATAAAAATACTAGAGAACTGTAAGAGGTGCAGTCATCCTCACCAGTGGTGAAAAATGCATAAGCGCTCCTTCAGTGACCCCAACACAAGAAGAACTTCAGTTCCTGCGGTGTTTTTTCCTTGAAGACTTTTTAATCATTTGCTCTGTGTCCTCTCTTTTTTTTTCTTTTTTTATAGACAATTTTTGTTACGTGACATGTACTCTGTCTTTA
Source organism: Ixodes ricinus (assembly GCA_037355805.1). NCBI lineage: Eukaryota > Metazoa > Arthropoda > Arachnida > Ixodida > Ixodidae > Ixodes > Ixodes ricinus. Next base: position 35,412 of record JAZHYW010051125.1, read on the forward strand.
GATGAGTGCATGATGCCCGCGCTGCCTGTGTGTTCAGAGCCTACCGGTGAATCAATAGACCGATCTCACCAAGTGTTCGGCGCATGCGTGACGCCGCCATAACTTTAGTTCACAGGAGGCAAACGGCAGCCCACGAGAGGGCTCGTGCTGTCTCGTGCTCCTCACGCGCAGAGCTCCAGCGAGGTTGTCGCACGTGCAGAAAGACTAAAGTTCCCTCGATGCGTTGCGGCAGCGGTGGCGTAGTCAAACTGGCTGGTGAGATCGGTCTATTGCTCATGACGCCTGGCATGGACTGTAGAGCGCGTCTTCTTCTCGGGGTGTCGACATGGGATACGGTGGGTGCTCTCAACATCAATGTCATTACAACTTCATTGTCTTAAAACTTGTTATTTCGATTTCTAAAGCTAAATGTGTTGTCTTAGTGGCAGCTGAAAGTTTATTTCTATCTTTCTCTTCTCCTTCTTCACTTCCACCTTGTTTTTCTCTACATGCTCTATTAAATTGACAGTTGTAAGTAAGCGCTCTGTCCTGTCCCCTTGTTCTCTTCTTAGTCATTTGCACTTGTTAATTCACAGTTAGATGTTCAAGTGATCTTGGTACAATCAAGACAAATTTTAAAATTCTATTTTCAGGTCACACTTTTCTTCCAAATTAACTTGTTATCGTGGCGAAGGGCAACGAAGCAAAGATGGCAACTTCCCAGTAATCAACGATCGCTTATATCCCGCCAAGCTAACTAGCCACATTTATGCCGAGGCCATCATTGATTCTAACACTACTATTACTAGAAGTGGGCTATCTTTCGGTGTTTTAAAAGATATATAGCAAATCAAGCAAAACACAGGAGTGGGCCATCTTTCGGGATTTACGGTATATATGTGTAATAAACACATATGACAACATATACGGTATATATGTGTAATAAACACATATGACAACATATAAGGTCATGTAGAATTTTTATAGGCCTTATGATCGCCTTATATTATTCATACAAGTTCTGATATGTTTATTCGAAGAATAATATATGGGATGTTTCGTTTTTTAATCGACGCTGAAGAACAAATCACAGTTTAAGAACATGTTAAGCCCTGCGTTCCTTCAGCTGTCATCAGCAGCATTCCATGAACGCGACCTTCAACAACGCTCTGATTTGTTGTTCCATTTCCAAGTCATCTCCTCAAGACAGAGAACGGGTAAGGCTTGAATAACTGATGAAAATCGATCGCGGGGAAGCGACCCTGAACCGTCGGCGAACACCCACGCGAGCGTACAGACGAAACACACGAAACCAATGTGATCACGGGACGTATCATTAAGAATGGACACCCTCAGTGAACATGATCTCCGGAGAACGAAACTGCCGATCGCATAAGATCACGCGATGGTTCCCCACGCGAAGGCCCCGCGGCCCAAGTTCGGGGTCCATTGTGATGTCCACGTCCCATGGAAGACCAACTAGGGTCTTCGTGAGGCTCCACGCCGAAAGGTAAAAGTCCCGAGTGTACGCATTCAAGCTACTCGCGTAAGCGCGCTGCACAACCCGTGTGGTCATGGACTGTTTCTGAATTGTCGACAGATAGAATTGGGTGTACGTCGCGGTGACTATAAGTCCGCGGTCACATGTGTTCATGGAACTTCATATTGTTGGACATTGTTCACAGCGCATTCCCAGAACTGCGGATTATGACAGGTTAAGAACCAAGTAAATGCTTCACGAAAGCCTGCAGCGTAAGGCAACGGTCTCGCGCTAGAGGCGGAGCATCTCCTGGTTTCTTAATTAACGTGTCACCGAGTATAGCTCCTAATTATCGCCTGCCAGGGACAATGTTCCGGATTGGGTGGAACGCACGTTGAACGTGCATAACCGTGCATTCCTCCCAATCAAGGTATGTGTTCTTGCCAGAAGTGTATACCCACCTATCGAACACGAATATGCCATATGGCCGAACGCTGGTGCATGCATAGCGCGTGCAATCTGTGCCCAACACTCTGGTAGGGGAGAAAAATTCGGCACTACGACCTTATTATCTATATTCTATAGTTACTGACAGTTTAAGAAACACGGGACGCGGCGGGTTGCAAGCATCTCGTTATCTATCTGCATCCAATGAAATTGAGGCATGAGCCAACACGAAACAATCGCAAAGCAAGGCGCGTGAGCATAATAAGCTATACGCCCGGTGTTTCTTACAGTAAAGAATTTTAGGGAACCGTTTTTGCACATCCCATACGGTACGATGGGCGCTCCGGTACGCACTGCGCATGCGCGCTACCGCAGAAGACTCTCGTGTGCGCAGTTTGCACCGGAGGGCCCATCGTATACCATATCGGATGTGCAAAACACGGTTCCCCAAAACTCTCTATACGGACTCCTGACTATGCATCGTTGCTATCGCGCAGCTGAGAACGATGCTGAGTCATTGAGCTGTGGGCGCATGCGCGGCGTCTGACCTTTTGCCGAAGAGAGCCACTGGACATGCTCAAAACGCGTTCCACAGCACCAGTAGGCAAAGATCGCGGCGTGACAAAAGCAATTGATTGGGATGGTCTATGTAGGATTGCGATGCATGGGTTTCCGACTTATACTCCTAGCCGTCGGACGCTCGTCGGCGTCTCAACAATAGAGAGTTTTAGTAGATCGTTAAGATGACTCCGATAAGGATACCCGACCGACACGTCACCGACGCCTTTACGCGTGCATCGTATCGTCATCGGGTACCACCATGGAGCTTTCGTCAAACGCGTTTCCTCCTCCGCCAAGCCCTCCGCAACGAAGAAGCCGCTACTGCGCCTGCGCGCCGATGGCTTTGACTGTAGAGTTCCGGGTATCGTACCGGGTTGCGGAGAGCGTCACGGGACGGCGGAAACGACCAACGAAAGCTCCCTAATATCAGAGGTATCGGAACGATCTACTAAACCTCTGCAATAGGAAGTTTTAGAAGGTCATGCTGATACGTACAATACAACGATACCCGAAAACACTTTTAGTAGATCGTTCCAATACCTCCGATAACGATACCCGACGACGACACGCGATGCGTGCGCAAAGGTGTCGGCGGAGTATCAGGTACCGTTATTGAAGTCATCGGAACGATCTACTAAAACTCCCTAACGACACGACGCATGCGCAAAGGCTTCTGCACGGTGTATCGGGTATCGTTAACGTAGTCATTGGAACGTTTTTCTAGAACTCCCTAACCTGTCTGGACACGTCGCGTTTCAGGAGATCATCGGCGAAGGCGGCGAACGATTCGGGTAAAGCGTCCGTCTCGGCCACCTCCTCGAAGGAAGCGACCCCGCCCATGAAAGTTACCAGCGAGACGAGGTCCACCCAGTGCTCGCCGATGCCGTCGCCGCCGATACAACCACACGAGCATCGGAAATCGGCAACGTCGTCCGGCTCCCACTTCAAGTAAGTCAGGCTTCTTGGATTTTACATACGATAGCATGTCTCCCCGGGGGAGGAAGAGGGAAGGGAGGGCATGAGTTGAGCCGTAGCTTTCTATATACTGACAAAGCCTGGCAGATCGCCACGAAGAGCGTCCGCGGAAACGGAAAAGGTGGAGCGGCAGACAACGCTGCGGCAAGACGCCGAAACACACTTCTCCCGAGCGAACAAGTGTGTTTCGGGTCCTCGCCGCTGCAAAGCCTGTGCGCTGACGTCCAGGTCTAGAGTTCCTGTATATAGCTACCTCCCCCTTCGAGAGGCATATCGAAGAACTCTAGAGTTCCCCTATAGCTCTGGGTTCCCCGAAAATGGCTCTTTGATGCTCTGTGCTACCAGATCCTCGCGCTCCCAAAATCTGCGACTGGGTGCCCTAAGGCTCCGTGGTCGAACTGCCAGGCTTTCTGAGCATAGGAGAGCTATGGTTCGACAAAGAACAGACGAACTTGCACGCCGTATTATGAGTCCCCCAAGACAGAGGCGGAATTTCTACACTTGGTTTAACCTGAAGTAAGACAGTAGTCGAAGGCTACACTTTGTTTCATAGTCAGTGTACAATTAACGCTGTCAAAGCTGCTGGCGCGAGTGTGGGGTTTGATCTCGCATATCGTTTGCACGTGTTCTCGCGAAAACGAAACCATGGATGAAGACGCAGCACCAATAGCTTTGACAGTGTTGTAAAAACCTCTCAAAACTAAACCTTTTTAGGTTTAGTTTTGTCCGTCCGGCGTCCGTGCTCACATCGACTGCCATCCCATCTGTCTTCTTAAAAAAACAAAAAAATGTTTGCGCAGTCGACAGGATTCGAACCTGTGCAGGGGAGACCCCAATGGATTTCTAGTCCATCGCCTTAACCACTCGGCCACGACTGCGGGACGAGTAGGGGGCTCTGAGATGTGGTAGTAACTCAAGAGCTGGGGTACTGTCATGGATGAAACGTTGCATGTAGCCGCTCAACGTCTATACAGGAGAGGGCGCTGCGGTCAAATGCGTATATAATCGCGTTATACTTTGCATGCATTGGCTCAACGTTTATAGACGAGGGGGCGCTGCGGTCAAATGCTCAAATGCGTATATAACCACGTTCCATACCACACATTCCTTTCTGACATGGACCGTTGACTTAAGCGGTAGAGATACGTTCCCACGGCTTCCAAGCGGATCCAAGCTGATCCGCTAGAAGAACCACTGGCTCTGCATTTCACCGACCATAAAGCAGTAATAATGAAGTCGAAACGCAACCCGGAACTCAGCACTACGTATGAGCAATAAAAAAATCAGCACCGTCAGCACTACCTATGAAACAATAGAATCAGTATCATCAGCACCACCAGAGCTCCGCCCCAATCAACATCATTCACCACGTGGAGATGCGGTCATTTTTTCCCCAGCCTCTCAGCTGAGACGCTGTTTTCAGCAAGCCGGCCCTACACTCTTAAAATGAGGGCGTGAGTACCCCAAAATTACATTTGGACGTTCAGTTTAGTGACGTCGAGCTAGCGATACCAACTTTTACGAGTGGCTTGATAGCTTGTTCGATATAACGTACTATACTTCGTTTCAGCTTCCGTCCGAGCGCAGCCAAAGCTACGTGTGGCCGTTCCTAATTTGTCTTAAGTGTATGCCTAGGAATGATTTTCAGTCGTATGCAACAGTAAAATCAGATCTATGGTATTGGTTTAGGAGGTCCCTGAAAGAATGCCGTATTACGCGAGACGTGCAAGCAAATATCATCATGGAAATGACAAAACTTATGTTAGGGTGTTTAAATTTGTTCAAGTGCAGACGTTAGGTTCACTTGTATAATTATAGCTTTTCCAGTCTCTGGTCAAATATGAGTCTTCCACAAGCTTGCCTGCGTGTCTTTTTACGTTCTTTGTCTTATCCAGAATTGCTGGATCCAGTTATGTTATCACCAGTTCATTATTAGGTCCTGATGATTCAGCGGTTTATCCACTAACTCATTTTTGGTGCTTCATCAAATTGCTGGTGGATTACATGTTTAAGACTCATGCTGTACTAAGAAATAACGTTTATAAAGGAAATAAATTGTAATTAAAGGCGAGTACTAAAAAACCTTACAATTTTACTAAATAATGACACAACGTAGGTCTTAATACATTATTGCTTAAATATATAAACATGTTATAGTCACGAGGTAACTCTGAAACACAAATATAATACATTGATATGGTCCCAAACGACTAAAAATAATTTCTAGACATCATTATCTGAATGTAAAGCTTGAGATCACGTATTTGTTGAACCAAAATCACTAGTTGTATGAGAATATAGAACTATCGCAGGTGTTTGTGGCTTAGATAGTAAGGTAGTCAATTTTTGTTTTCATTGTAACTATTTCAGGTCCTTTCGGCGTGCAATTATTATATGCGCGCTTATTCACGGACATTTGTACCCACTCCCAAAAACAGAAAGCGAGAAACAAGTGGTCGCTGCTCCCATTACCTGACTTAACTATATGTTGCGGTTTCAGGAGCTGTAAAACTATGCTACATACTAGTCATTTATAAATAGCAAACTTTTCCAACCTTTCGTTTTCCTAATAGTTGGTCGCCATCTATGCCGACCCGTATGGCACCAATATGTGGGGAAATTATCCACTGAATTACATGCGTGCAATGCAAAACCAGTAGTCTTTAGGGCTGCGCGTCGATTAAAAGTTTTTACCCGATTTATCAAAACATTTTATTCGAATAATAATCGATTAATTGGTCTTTTTTCCGTCTTAATATCGACAAAACCAATTTTTTTAATAGACGTCGCAATATATACTTTGGGCTCTGGATCAATATTTTCAGTTGAGTAAGATAATAAACACAAATTATTATAGCAGCGTCCAAAGCATAGCAGTTTTCTGGTATAATTTTATGAGATAGTAAAAAACAAGAAAGCACTGCGATCACTAGCGCAGTTCATCTTTTGTGTCGTCTGATGTGGAACAATACAACACATGCATGCTTTTCCTTTGACAGTTCGACGCCATGAACAATCGCCACTAAGTGGCAAGACGATGGCTGAAGTTTTGAAGGTGATATATGTTTAGAAAATTCAGATCATTAATTGAGAAAAAAAAGAAAAACTTTACTAAGGTCATTAAGGTTAAACCAAATTTTATGAGAGAACATAAAAAAAAATATGTCGCGATGGGAGTGACGTTATGGGAGCGATAAAAGAAGCTTCAATCCCTGAAAGGTGTGCCTCTTTGTAGGTGCGCTCTGAGTGAAAGTGCAGCTGCAGGAACCAAGCGTTTTTTCACTCTTGAGGAATTTCCGCGTGCAGGCAAACTGCTGTCCTTGAGGAGCGTCCTATTCGCAGCTGGGTTCCGCGCTCCTGCGTGTCGTGGACACATCGTGGATGGAGGGCACTGGCTTGCTTATGCAAGCCTAAAAAAGCCAGATGTTTTTTTACAGCGGAGCTGTTAAGAGCTAGTTTCCCCAGGATCGTGTCCGCCAGCAAACAAATGATGACACAAAAGTCCGGACAGCTACCGCCATCTATGAACGACGGCGGAAAACAGGCAACCGGCTTGCCGTTTGTCTGGTTGCCGCCGTCGTTCTCGCCATCGCTCGTGGATGGCGGCTACCTTACCAGCCTTTCCACTCTGGCTTGCCGACTTGCGGCCAGCCGTTAATTCATTCCCACCACAACACAGCTTCACTGGTCTTCCTTTTCCACGAAAGTAGAAAGGCTAAAAGTTTTCTTTTTCGTAAATTGTACATGGCCTTTAAGTTGGAGATAGCTGTTGCGTAATTAAGAAAAACGTTGACAATAGTTGTGAGTTTTCTACAGACGAACGGGATAATTACTGCGTTTAGAGATAGCGAACGCGGCGGTAAGAAAAAACGCAAAGATAGTGTTAATTTTCGTCATTGTTTCAAATTTTTCAAGTTCGACAATTTACCTGATCAAAAAAGTATCCCCGATTAAAGCAATAATCGACTAAGCGGAAAGTTAATCGATATTTTGTGGTTTGGTGGGCAGTCAAAGTTTTTACACAACTTTTTGTTTTCTATCGTTCCACCAACATATTTTTGTTGAGAATAAAAGCATGATCGTAAACCGCCCAGCCATAGTTTTCAAGTTCTACCTAATTCAGGATTAATAATATTTGTGAGGGGCACGCGCTGCCCCAGAAAAATGATCGGCGTCAGAACACATCTGGTGGATGCATATGAAATCTCTAAAACCTACTGGAGAAGTTCTTTCAGGTACTTGTAGGCGTTGCTTGTACTTGGAGCAAAAAGGACGACTCCAAGAATGAGATATCCAAACTTGTCAACGGCCCCGGCTCTGTTCACCTCCTGGAGCTCTCTCAGTCTCTACAGCAAAGAGAAACAGAAGAGAAAATTTGACACACTATGCATTCTGCTTATGTGGCAGATGATGGTAAAAGTTGTCTTTTAATTTGTAGATTGGACGAAAGCTCGAACAGAGCCGCCGTTGGTTGCCCCCGAAATAGGTTTAAATAACTGGATAATATCCCCGCGTAATTACGGTATAAGATACCTCTACTGATGATCAACAAGACATCAATCTCGTTTATATAATTGTTTATTTTAAACCTGCTGAAGTTGAATGGTAAAGGCAGAATTGTACGTAATCCGTTAAAAGGAATCAAAACAATTGCAATTTTTCACATTTATCACTTATTTAATACCGAAATAATGACTTATTTGACAGAGTAATTGTAATGTAATTAAATATTTACCTAACGAAGTTGGTGTAAATCGGTATATTGTAGTCCCCATCCCCCCCCCCCCGGGCACACGCACATAAAAACAATGTCTAAATTTCGCCAAAGTCGACCGCAGTCACGCAATCGCACGCATTGACCAACGGAAAAGAAGGCTTGGTACTCCTAAGTTCTACAAAGCCTATCTTTCTGGCTTCAAGCCCCTGAATCGTTTTTTTTCTACACACCTTAACAACAAGGTTAGAAAATCCAAATTCGTATTTTTATAAAAACAAAAAAAGTTCCGGCATGCTAAATTCGTGTTTTTCTCTGCTCATTCTCCCCTTAAAAAATGTTTTTCAACATGTCCATACGTAGCGTGAAGTAGTTCTAACAAGATATGGTTGTTCGAGCAAGAAGCGGTGCTTTTAGAGTTTTAAACGTTCACTTCTTGAAAAGATTGCGTATATCTAATCTAAAATGCACCAACATATATCTTAATTTTCTACATGAAGCGGGCAATTTGTTAAGCTCAGTGAGGCGGTAAACTACTTTTACTACAATTCACGAGCTAAAAAAAAAGATAGTTTCTTTTACTTTTTTGTTTGTTTCCCGATAGACAACAGATGGAAGGAGACAACAATGTGTACCTCTTGGAAAAGGTCGAGGCAATAAATGCCTAGACAGTATTTAAGAATGCCACTCCGGTTATAGCGACAACGACATTTACTTGAAGGGACTGCAATGCGCACTTTCAGAGCATGAATTGGGATAGATATACTGGATTAAAAAAATACATGCACGTTCATTCGTTCATATGTGATGCAATGATGTAGCTTCGAAGGAACATTGTTAGTGAAAATAATTAAAAAAAAAAAACTAAATGAATGTAATATCACACCAAGGACGACGTCAAAGATGGCGACGTCGAGGATGACCTCTAAGGCGACCTAAAGGACGATATCTAGGACGGCGTAAGGACGACTTAGGAAGACATCTAGGACGACATCCTAGAGCACGACATCAAAGACGACGTCTAGGACGACCTCACACGATCGACGCCGCCAAATTGCTACGCAGACGAGGGAGGAACTCTGCTCCCCCGTTTGTAAGGACGAAGGTTGCTCCGTTTCTAAACGAACATAAAGAACACTATCGTTACGTGCTTAATGAATGAATATATATACTTTTTTAAGAGTATGACCCTACACGCGCCATGAATTGGATCGCTTACGGTATCGAAAGGGCCGTTGGTCGGCTACTGCGTTATTTCGGAATGGTATATTATGATACTTGCATACCGTGACCCTTTTACACGTTGAAACAATGTTTGACTTGATTCGTCCGACTTAATTTCAAACACATTTTGAGCAGCTAGAATCAAGCATCAATCTAGATAACCTTACGTTATGAAACAATCAATTTTACTGTGTTCTTTGTTATTTGACATATTTAAAACCCGAAAACGAGTGATATATTGACCAACGGTTTCCGCAGAGTCACCAAAAAAGCAAGGCTTTGTGTTACCTTCAAAAGTTTGTCGTAGTCCTGGACGGTGCTTCTCTTGGTTACGAGAGTGTCGTGTGCTTGAAATGTGAGAAGTGCGTAGTGTCGGATGTTCAGGTTCCAGAAGTCTCTAAACGTGTTCATACCAACGGCGTCGTTGAGGTCGTTGTAAGCTTCAAGGGCATTGCTGAGAGAAATAATACATATGTGAAGATTTGTGTCAAGAATACATAGTTCGGTTGCCACTTCGCAAGTCCGTTTCCCAGTTTACAATCTGCAGGATAACTTCGTATCAATTTATCTCACCGGGTAATTAGGTTTAACCTCTGGAAATGCAAGGAATAACAACACTCAAACAAAGCAACTTCTGCACTTGTTTACAATTTATCTCAAAGAAATCAACACCCTTATATTTATAAAGTCTACTAACTAAAATAGATTATTTTTAGATGTGTTTTTTAGCACTCTCAATAAGACGTTTGAAGCTCTAAGACGTGGAATAAATAAAAATCTATTAGATTCAGGATCTTCCATGAAATGCAAGTTGATTGTGTGCTAGGTATATACAACATGAATATTTTATTGTGAGCTTAATTTGTCATTGAGAATCGCTATTTCCATGTTCTGTTTTGTCTCTAACCTTTCAGTAGCGCGTGATCAAACCGCCGCTCACATCGATGAGGAGCCCGTTGGAGGAATGTGAGCGTTTGCAGTCGTTTTCTGTTGTTTCCACCCTTTTCACCACCAGAGACTAATTTAGAGGTTTCTGTACGGGACGCCAAAACGACGAAATATAGGTAAAAAAGCAACTTAATTATCCGCCGCCGAACCAAAACTGTTTGAAACAACCGAGAATCCCTCTATCCTACATCGCGGTGCCGACGTCACAAGGCTGCATCTCTGATTGCGCATTCACAGTAGCGGTTGAGCTGCTCTTGCGAAGCGGTTGCGAATGTGGTTCTCGAGCGAATCAGCTCAGGCGTACAGAGACCGTTTGGCGTTTTTTCTAGATCACGGGCATCTTCAGGGACTTGTGTCAGAAAACCTTGTTTTTCAATGCACAATCTAGTTTTGTTTACGATATCAAGTAACATTTAGCTGTATTGGTCCAGCAGTGTTTTTTTCGTGCTGTTCGCACGGATCCCGAGTTCAGGTAGCAGGAGGAGAGACATGAATTTCGGAACTACGCCGGTGATTCCCGACGCTTCCCCGACCTACCCGAGCTCGTCTATGAGGAAAGCCCAACTGGGCGCGCCCTGTTGCATCATAGCTTTCTGTATGAAAGGACGACGTTTCCCAACCTTTTTTTAAAGTTCAAGTAAACTCTGCCCGTATGACCTCGATTCGAAGAAAAAAGGGCCGGTCCAGGTAGCCTTGACCTTTGCATTAATTGCATTAACATCATAACATTAAACTGCAGGGGCGTTCACCCTTGTTCGTGGTCTGGTGGCAGCTGATAAGGCGCGTTTGCTCTACTTATGTCTAACTCCCTGGTTATTTCAATTGGGAAAGCGCTCCACTGGGAACGGTGAGGTCTCTGGTTTGACTCTAGGACCAGAATTATTTTTCAGTGAACACCAGTCACCTAGATGAGTTTGGAAATTTGTGTTTGTCTTTTGTTCCCTTTTCCAAGGATTATTATTGTTTAAACCCCTCGTCATTCATATTTACATTTTCGTAGCTGTAAGTGGCATTAGTGGTGCGGTGTATGTGTTCGGTGCTATGGTCCGTTCATCCTCTAATATCACAGTGCGGTGGAAGCCGCGGGTTTGCCGGACCGACCAAACGACTTCCTTTCGTCACCTGACTCCACTTTCTGGGCGTGGGTATGGGTGAGGACATGATCACGCGGCGAAGACATAGATAGACGCATGAGTTATGCAGAAAGCGCGTAGCTGTTTCCGCACTGCAAGCTTCGGGGTGAATGGGGTATAGCGGGTCGAGTTTTGGTTGGAGGCGGACTCGTCTTTCTTCACACGTACGATTCAGTCTACTGTCAGTTCAATATTAAGGTCAAATGAACGTCGTATGGATTGACTATGCACCATGCGGTACGTACACTTTATATGTTATGTGGTTGACTTTATTCCTCCTTGTAGTAGAAACATCACTGGCCGAGCTAGCAAAGCTACCTGGGGTGGTACACCAGCTCCGCTGTAGTGTTGGCTACACAACTACGATGACAACGTCTGCACGGATCTTGTTGATCGTCACGTACGGTGTCGATAGCTTGCAGCAGCTTACGCGACTGCAGAAGTGGGTACGAAACCTTTCACTTTGGGAGATCGGAGGCGCGTTCTTATACTCCACGGGTGAAGAACGAGGCAGCGCAGCGACGTGATTTGGTTCCTCGAATAACTCGAAACAAACCGCAACAACGAAGCGAGCTAAAAGTACGTCCCTGGGCGTTATGCACCTGGGACTTCTTCGTTGTCTCTCTAAATAACATGCTGCATTATCTATAAAAAATACACAAAATTACGAAAAATTCGGTTTTGCAAAAATAGTACAAATCACACCAGAAAGTGGTTGATGATTTTGGGGTTCCTGATCAAGGGCCTGTTCAGGAAACTTAATATAGTACGGAATATTGAAGTTATACATTGTTTTTGAGAAGTTGACTCGTTTAATATCTGACTTTCAGTGCAAGGTTTTATTTAGAAACGTTCTGCCTACAGTCGAAAAATTCTAAATCCACGAAAAGTAAAATTATATGTAGGACGCGGAGAGTGTGACTGCGTTCAAACAAATTATGAACCATTCCACTCTGTGAACGTGGATGAACAGCGCAGCTGTTTAGTACACGACACCGACGTGACAGAGAATTTAGCGTATGCTCCATTAAAGTTGCCAATTTAGCGGCATGGTACGTTCGTCTTTTTGATGCGCTCTCCGCCCCGTGACCTTCGTCGTCTTGTATGGTTTAGCAGATGCGCTTGGCGTTTCGCGCACAATCTTCATCGGTGGTGTTTCCCGCCCGCCATCGCCCCTGCCGTTCTCGGTGCTCTTCTGGCCGTTGCTCTTCGCAGGCGCGTTGCGCTTCGGGAGGCCGGGCTATACCCGAGCCCCAAATTACGACGAGAGAGCTATTGCTAAATTACCCAAGCATCAAGGAGAATGCAGGAAATTGAATTCCACGCGCTGCACGTGCCGATGTCTGCAGCAGAAGCTGTTTAATATAAAAAACCTAAAACAAATGCCATCTTGCAAAATCAAGGTTTCGTCAATGTTTTATTTTGGTTATTTACTACGAATCTTTGTAGGGGAAAAACGTGCGCGTGCGGCGGTGCCAGTGTAAGATTTTAGTCACGCATACGAAAAATCGACTTAATTTTAGCCATTAACAGCTTCGCTGTAAGATGCTCAATTTCGAAGCGTTCCGAACTGTTGGTTTCTTATCGCAGCTCATCTCCGTGCCAGCAATCCCACTCCACGTGGTAAAAACACGCAACCCGCGTGCGCATCCACATATCGCAGCTAGAAGAGTCTAGATAAGTCAGTAATCGGAGTGCTACGTGAGGTGTGCCATTTTGACTTCGGTGGCAGTGTAAAGACGCGACATTGACGTGCAATGCGTTGCGGGACAGGCTACTCGCGCGTTCAGACCTCGGGGAGCGAGTTTGGCGGCGCGTAGATGCGCACCGATAAGATTCCGGGACCTAGATTCCCGTCCAAAAAATAGCATCTTTTTCGTAACGCTCTGGACGCGGCTGTATTTGATAATTTTGTTATTTTGCTAAAATTCATGTTTTTATGCTGCTTAGTAAGTTTCTAATCGAAACGATTCCCGGAGTTTAATATTAAAAATAGTTCATTACTGACACATAAAGAATAATCTTTTCATTTAAAACTATGCGAACTTTCCTAACTAGGTTCTTGAAAAACAATTAAAAAGACATCAAAAACCTTTTTTTTTAGTGCGATACGCAGTTATTGGACAATATAATTTGCCCGAGTTTTGTGAAATACCTTTGTATTTTCAACATTACTGAGAAAACACGTTTCTTTGTCCTTTCAGATGCCATTTCATTGACAATATGACAGTAAACATATATCATTTCAGCGTGGGCCTACAGTAATTTTCATCTTTTGTAAAAGAGAGGTCGAAATTTGGCTAGCTAGGAACCTCCACCCAGATTGTCCCTGCAATGCACACGGAGAAATTGTATCACCTGTGGTGAATTCCTATTCCGAATTGGGTGGATCCGCTGTCGTTGCGAACAAAGGCCAAAAACCACTGCAACACTACTTGTTCGCGGTCAAGGAAGGTGGATGTCGTATTGTTGTAGAAGTAATCCAAAATAATTATGTCGCAAAGGCCTTCCTTGGGCCCCTTCATCCAAGAGTCAGAGTGAATTCCAAAAGTACATAAGAGCGTCTTGTTCGGCAGCGGCCCTGCAGAAGGAAATACAGTGTTAGACACCAAAGTAAACGAGGGGGATATATATATATATATATATATATATATATATATATATATATATATATATATATATATATATATATATATAAATCCGGAAGGGGAAGCGCATCAGAAAAACCCTTATGTGTGCCTAAGTTGTGCAGTCCTAGACATAGAGTTAATATTTTGATCTAGAGCGAAAGGTTGCATGCATCACCGCTGCTTTTGAACGGCGGGAAATAGACGAGGACATCTGTGGTTCCAATAGACGCAGATAACTTGCAAGGTCTGTACTAATTGCTTTTCTATGTGTATTTTGTACTTATTTGGTGCAAAACACGCGTCGGGCATTGTGTAAAAATAAAGTTGACAAGCTCTGGAACACCTATATGTCGTAACGGTAGAAACAAATGCTCATAACCTTTCGACTGTTCTTTTTTCTCTTCTATCGCTCTTTTTTGTACTTTCTCTCGTGGCCAGCGACGTACGCGCTCAAGATTGGCCGCGTTCTGCTCCCGTATTTACCACATGGTCCTATGGGCCTCTAGCGCCTAGTGAACTTTTACCCAAAGGCGTCCGTTAGTGCCAAAGAACTTTCCTTTGGCTTCTTTGTAACTTCTCCTAGATTTCCCACATAATTGCTTGCCACATGTGCCGAACATGAGCCAAAGATGCAACTTATCAACGTAACAATAAGCACGGAAGCCTAATTACGGCATTGTTTAGCCGTTGAGCCTCAGAAAACCATAACTCTGGCCAAAGAATTCACGTGTGATTATATCCTATATTTTTAGTGATTCACGGGCACAAGTTGCTTATGCACGTGACAGGCTAGAAATTCAGTGGCTAACGGGCCTCAAATAAATTTATATCACCCCGCCAGCCTATTGCTGTTACTCATTCCTTGACGTCGCTGACGTCAGGGCTTGACGTACTATCTTTTCTAACATGGCGTGTGTTGTTTTCTACGCTTTTTTGCCGGAGGGAAGCCGGCTTCTCTAAGCGGTATGTGCTTATACGTCGCACAGCTGTACCAGTTTCCGCATCTGTGTGCAGTATTTTCTGAGTTACAATGTGAGAATTCAGCGATCGTCTCGTCGTCCAACTTAGACACCATCGACTTACTTAGTGCTCCCGCGTGAACTATCGCGTAAGGGCTTACGGGATAGCTAGCGATGAAAGCGGCACCGATGACTTCTCTTTTTCATTCGTTTCGTAACTTTAGTGTCCGCCATTGAGAAAAGTTGCGTGAAAAAAAATCGTGGCGAAGTGACCTTTTTTTTATGAGTTTCGATGTGCCCTTTTGAAAATTGTAGAGTGCTGATGTTTCTTATTTGTGCCCTTGCTTGGACAATCGTGTAAGCCTCGCCCGTCGAGAACTGCGAATGCTCTCTTTACACCGATGCCTTCCGTTCACTCGTTTAGTTCTTGACCTTGTGACAAGGGCTGACAAAAAATCGTCGTGGTCTACGGGTTTATTCTCGGGGCAGTGGCAGTTCTGCAATGACCACTATCGATATGATATGCCTTGTGAAATACTCGAGTGTCGCCACAGCCGTGCTGCCTCACCAGACGTTTTCTGCTTCCCTGCTCGGTTTAATGAATGAAGGACGCCCACTGGTTGACACCTTCAAGCGGCATTGACGCCCTTGACGACAGCTCGTTGAGATCATTCGGATGGTATACCAGATAAGTAGCAATTGCCACGTCCAACCATTATCTGACATGAAGGTGTTCTGCCGTCACGTTTTACCGCATGAGGTTGAAAAGCTTTTACACTTCGTACGATATAACCCGAGCAACATTGACACCTCGAAACGACATCGTCAGTTCGAAATGCAGCGAGTTCTGCTCCGTTCAGTTGCGCCCATAGCGATAATGTCGATGTCGCCACGTCGAACATGGCGTAGAGCACACGTTGCACTACGTTTTGAGATCGGAGGCACTTGCACCGGAAGAATTAATCCCGTGTTTGGGGGCGTCCACGGAATTCAAAACCTGACACTCACTATAGACAAAAACAAATATCGGCTCAAAGAACTGCGCTGATTTTGTACTTCCTCAGATAATCCGATCTCATCGAAGGTAGTAAGAACGACATTATAAAACAATTCAAGAATTTCAACCAGCGTCGATGCGTTGGATTAATATCCACTGAAAAAGAAAAGAATCATCGAAAAATTGGCAAGATAGAAAAAATATTGTGAAATATAAGCAGAAATGGATTTGCGAAACACACAAACATACTTAAAATGCTATAAATTTTCCGGAAAAAGTCACCATGACGACAGGGTAGTGGCGCGCACTCATCATTTGCTGGACTGGACAATAAATATATTCTCTTTTTTTCATTGCCTTGTAGTGCCATGTGTTCTTCTGTCGACATAATTATATTTTAATATATATATATATATATATATATATATATATATATATATATATATATATATAATTGGGTGTTTCAACAAAGACTTTCTTACAGGTAGGGTGGTTGATAAAAAAAATCATTTCCGTATCAAATTGCCAGCCCCGCAGACTCCACAGATTGCAAGGAACATCCTAATTAGCCAAAATATTAAACGAACTTTACTAATTACCTTTTTCTAGTGAAAACAGATATATTTGTTCAACTAGAAATACACTAAGGGTCCTAAAAACACCTGTATCAGTCAGTTTTAAGAAGTCTTAAAGGACACGTGAAGCGTGCGGATCCGCTAAAGTTTCAATGTTGGAACTGACGCGTTACTAGTAACGGCGTTGCTGGTAATGTGTTAGTTTCTTTACTAACGTACTAACGTTCTTGTTAGAATCCCAAATTACTAACTAGTAAAGTAATGTCGTTATTATTCTACGGTATACCTTACCAAATTAAGTTACCCGTAACTCGTTCCTTTTTATTAAAAATGGCCGCATGTTTATTTGAAAAGAAACTAATTTTTATTTTATTACGCTACGTAAAAGTGGCGCAAAAACCTAAAAAGACAATGTATAAAGTGCGTCATTTAAAACTCCTTCAGAATACACCTTTAACGTTCCCACGAACGGGCCCAAAAGGCGCAAGATTATAGCTGCACGGAACCCTAAGCGTCCTTGGTGCTGTACTTTGCATAGAAGCTGCTAAAATCACACTCGCCGTACCCTGAAAGAGCAGCCGTCTAGCTAGGAAGAGACATCCGGCAGAAGACAACAGTCTGCTACTGCTCGAAGGATATCGTCTCAGCGTTTCTTGTGCTTCAGCTGGTCACATCCTTTTCTTAAAAATAAATGAATTATCGTTATTTCAACAACAAAAGAAGAATAAACTCTAAGTTTGGAAGCGTCGACGTTCCCACGCTTTGTACAAAAAGAAGTGGCAAGGTTAACGCAGCAATAAACGGCGACCGTCACCAGAAAGACGTCACCAACTTTTAGAATTCCTGCCGTAGTGTTACAAATGTGAAGTTTCTCGCTGGAGAATGACTCCAGTTCAGAAGGTCGCCTCCCCACTAAATCCTCTAGGCATTCTTTTTTCCCATAGCGCCTCAAAGATTAGACGAAAGACTGTGTCAACACCACGGGCGGCAACTTCTTTTATCGCAGTTCGTAAGACATAAATACCCTAGTCTTCCACAAGAAAGCATGCGCCCAACTCCCTGGCATTCAAAGACCGAACTTTCAATTGTTGGACGCTGCGCCCGCCTTTTCCTTCTCGCAGTTACTGGTTGTGTGTGTAGGCTACTGTACCATTCTTCTAGCAGAGATACATTCGTAGCAGTGATAGTGATGGCTTTCGTTCAAGGCTGGACAATGATACTCCAAAAGTATTCAAGAATACAAATACTGAGATGCATATGTTTTAACGCCCGAGATACAAATACAGAAATACATTTGTCATTTATGCAGCGGGATATCCTCGAGATACTTCTGCAAAAGCAGCGAAAATGTATTCCGGAATACCGATACCGATATTTATAGAAGTACATTTTTTTCGAACGGTGCTAGCTGGAAAGGGTGTAGTACGTAGAAAATATGAATGGTACTTTAAGCCTGTGCTCCTTTTTGTGCCATTTTATGCTGTTTCCCTTACCATAAACTAGCTATTTATCATTAATACCGCTCAATAAACAATGCTACTCCCATTGAACCACATATCTACAAGACGGTAGAAACTGCGTGCCATTCTTGACAAAAAGGAATCTGCCCGAAATGAATCCTGTTTTACCATGAGGGCTCATCTAAAACTGCATTATTGTAAGCTTCTGAGATCACCCATTGTGTGGGGTGATTTGAAAATAGAACCATACGTTTTCTTCACTCAACTCCATTACAGCGTTTTCTCTGCTAAATTGGAAAGAGTGGACGGCTTTGTGGGAGGAGCTGATTTTCATATTCTTGCTTGTAACCGTTTTTAAAACAGTTTCTTTTTTGATGTCGGTGACTAAGATGGATTACGTTATAGGGCGGGTTCACATTATAAATTACGAAGCAACTTGCACCAAACAGTTGTTGTTATATTTTAAATTTATCTTAAAAAAGAGAACCATTTTAACAATATACATAAGTTTGGCAAAGTATCGCGATAAAGCGATACATCCTAAATGTACTTCACTACTGAGATACAAATACATTTTTTCAAATGTATCTTCATACACAGGTACAGATACTCGAACGTATCTCAAAGATACTATCGCGATACATTTGTATCGCGATACTGCCCAGCCCTGCTTTCGTCTGCTTTGCCAATACTTTGCTGCTGCCGGCCTGAAAAACAAAGGGTTTTTGCTGTGAAAGGAGAAAATAGGGTAAATAGCTTATAAACGCTCACCACCTTTTTTAGTCATATATGCACGTAAAGATACTACGAGTTTCCATGCGACTATAACCAAAATATGGCCGGCGCTATACTTTGCTCATAATCACCCATAATCACATTTTATTATAATAATTGGTTATGATAAGCGATCGGTGTCCTCTTTAGAGCGCAGCTCTTAGGCGCCCGTTTCCGGCTTCAGCGGCGTCGCCGTCGCCGTCGACGTCGCCGTCGGCGACGCGCGGTGCATCATGGGAGATATCCCATAATGCACCGCGCGGAAAGGAGGAGGGTGGAGGAGGGGGAGGAGGAGGGGAGGGAGGAGGAGGAAGGAGGATGGGGAGGAGGAAGAGGGAGGATGAGCGGGAGGAGGGGGAGGAAGGAGGAGGAAGGGGAGGAGAAAGGAGCAGGGGAGGAGAAGAAGGGGAGAAGGAAGGAGGAGGTAGAGGAGGAAGAGGGGAGAGAGAGGAGGAGGAGGGGAGGATAAGGGAGTAGAGGAAGGAGGCAAGGGGAGAGGAGGAAGGAGGAAGGGAGGAGAGGAGGAGGAGGAGGGAGGAGGAGTTTACCCTCCCCTCAGTACCCTTCCCTCCTCCTCCTCAAGAGCTGCGCTCAAGTTCGGCGTTACAGGGAGTTGTAAACGGCTTTCATTTTTTGTTGCTTGTGTAGCCTAAACTGGACCGTGACTAAAACCGGTGTGGCTATGAGGTGTGTTGTTTGTGAGCAGTCTGTGTACTGAACATTTGCCTCTGTCAAACAAGGTCTGCATCTAACCAAGAGGGCCGTTTTGGAACGATTGTTATAAAAGGCCCTTTTACTGCCATCTGCCACTCACTTTTCGTGCAAGATGGCAACGGCCACCAAAACTCCGCTACCATGGCCAGGCCTAAGTGCAATGTTTGAGGGAAAGGAAGTCAGACAGTTTGGTGTTTAGATGCCTACTCTGTAATCCGAAAAATCAAGCTGCTAAGCACATCCTGGACGTCGAACTTTAATTTGCAAAAACACATTAAGGTGAGTTATTTTTCAATGCCACTTGCTATTTTTTCCGTTAAATTGTTGTGGTTAAGTTTTGTTTGCCAAAAGAGCGCACCTTTCTTTCGAGATCGTTTTGTTAGCCGCATAGGTTTTCAGCTACAGCTCACAATGCTCATTAATGTAAGCTAGCAAAAACTCTTCGAAAACGGCCTAATTCAGTTTACTTGTAAACTTAGAAGGAGCGGAAATCAATGATTTCAATAATATATAAACACATTTATTTGATACCTGTTTAATTTTGCGATTTATTTAGACAGTTTCTTCTATAGAAATTCGTACTGCAGTTTATCAAGTTAATATTTTGTTGTACATCAACACTGATATTATAAATTTACCACGGTGCTTTGCATGAGTCCTAATTTGTTTCTTCTCCGGCCGTCCCTCCATTCGCAGAAGCTATCAGAGTTCGAGGTGCTTTCAAATAAACGAAAGACCAAGACTACAACCCACTGTTAGGACGCGCCCTTGCTGAAGTAGATGAAGATCGACCGTATGCATCAGGTTCCCGTTTCTCAAGAACTGTTGGAGAGTCTTGTGAAGACGTTTGTGTTTGAGACGCTACAGTCATATACTAACAGTCGTATACTAACAGTGTAGCACAACGTAACGACGAACTAACGCAAAATGTAACCTCTGTTAGTCATGTCAAGTACCAGCGACGACCGAAAACCCACATTAGTTTATGGTAGGACAATCCGTATGGGTTTTGTAGTTCCCAAGTGGACAGAGCGCCTGGGTTCGCGGTCATGGATAATCCAGACAGAAAACGGACAAGTTCGACGGCACATGGACCACATACGACCATGGCTATTGGCTGCGCGTCGGTCGAGTGATACACCCTCAGCAGCCTGGACTTGGACGTTCAGGCCGAGGAGGTACCAGCTGAAGCGACAAGTGCAGAAGGTCACGAAGTGTCCGAACCTGTGCTATGCCCATCCCGGCAAGAACCCGGAAGCTAAGACCGCCCGCAAGATACGGGATCACAGCCAAGTGAGGAAAAAGATGTGATGTATCTGCTTATGCTATAGCAGATGGCGGGACTTGATGGGAAGCGCGCGGTCCTCACGTGGTGAGAGCGCGCGGTTTGAAAGACCACGGGTCTCGGTCAGTCGGGAGCCATGATTAAAACGAACGAGTTGAGCGGATAACGGCTGCAGCTGGGTATTACTCGAGATACACCACAGTCCCGGCACCGGTGTTTCGTTACATTTGCAAACAAATGGTGACAGAGCTTTGTAACGGGTTAGCTTTTTTCCAATCTAACAAGTAAACCTATTTCGTTACTTATTTTCGGTAACGGGCTCAACACTGTCAATTTTCCACTCGTGCCACAGGAACGTGGCCATGGAGTTGCGGAAACGCGGAGGATGAAAATATCATACACGTTTTCGCGTAGGTCAGACAAATATTGCCGCGCATGCCACTCTCATCAGTATTTGTATATATATATATATATATATATATATATATATATATATATATATATATATATATATATATATATAATATATATATCGATTTATTTATTTATTTATGTATGTATTTTTTACAATACGTTATAAGGTCTCTATTTTAAACGACCTGGCATCGTCCTGGAGTATCATGGGTCATTTCAACATGTGGACTTTTTTTTCTATATGCAACAGGCAACTTAGAGCGTATTGAGAGTCTTCATAAATGTTCCAGTTTTGACGAGTTTGAGTAGAAAGGGTCTTAGTAGCTGCACGAATTGGAGAACACTCGGTTGCTGTCGACTATATCTTTAATGTAACAGTCCAAGCAGCATGGAGGGCATTTCAGAGCAACGTACATTGTGTTCGGCGTGACTCGTCGACGTGTTGTCCGCCGAAACGGTCTTCCCGACCGTTCTCAAAACGCAGTAGCTGTCCTTGGCACATCAGCGCCATCAGGCATCCTATGTTCCACCTTATGAATGCCGTTGAGGACGACACGAGCCGTCGAAGCCAACTACGTGCAGTGTGACTTTCACGAGAGCCTCGGCAGGGGCGCTGCGACGGGCAAGGGCTTGTAGTTACGTGACAAATTCACAATGATGTGTCGGCTGGGAAAGCTCGAAGCGTCTGTGCGTTGCACCGGACAGTGAAACGGAGGACTATAGTAGGCGACATCGCACTCACCAACTTAAACAACTTTACTGACAATTATTGAAATACCTTAATTCGCAGGATTGAAGGTATATCAGTGGCTCTCAGATAGTCTCCGCTCAATAAAATCGGCCCATATGATACTTACAAGGGAGACGCGTTGTTGTAGTTTTTGACGTTGTCGTTGCTGTGGGCTCTACGATTGTCCTTGTTGTAGCTTTTGGCGTTGTGGTTGCTGTGGGCTCTACGATTGCCGTTGTTGCAGTTTTGACGTTGTCGTTGCTGTGGGCTCTACGATTGTCATTGTTGTAGTTTTTCCCATTGTCGTTGTTGTTGTATTCGAACTAGTCGTGGTCGCATTCCGTACCCTTTTCGTTGAAGATGTTCTCGCTGGTCTATTTGGAAAGCTTGATAATTCAGAAAAACCTTCTTGACTCGTGGTTTCGACTTCTTCAGTGCCTGCCACAGAGTTGATGATGTAAAGAGCTGATTTTATTATCCAAGGCTAGTCGAGCGTTTAAGATTCCTACTCCTAGTTATTCTGTGCATCATGTTAAGCAAATCCTACAACAAAGTTGATGTTGTTTAGATATTATTTACTTAGACAAAAAAGAACCATTACAGTCAAAGACGAAGTCCTAGAACATCAATACTATTAATTAAAATAAAAACAGTTCAACAGTTAAGAATAGAAAAACAATTCACGCATTCTTTGGTTACTGCTGTGAACCTCGCCCCTTAACTGCCTAGTCGCTCTTAAGGGGCGTTCAACCGAACTGCACGTCGACAGGACAAATAAATCTTATCATTCTATGTTTGCGCCTTATGACGAGGCGCAGTAAGCACATTTTTCATTACAAGCAAACATCGCTCCAGCGCCATGTAAATTGAATTACGCAAACTGTGCAGATGGCTTTTTCGCTTAGTGTACCAGGTACATAATGCATGATACATAACGCATCGTGCTATGAGAGCATTTATGGGCAAACACATTTTAGCGTTTGTAACGTACGGTTTTAGTTTAAATATGTAATTTTAACGAAACTCTTTTTTAGGACTGGTCTGGTTTCAATAGGAAGTGAATGAAAATCTTATGCTGTAGAAGCAGGGATCATGTGCTGAATTCGCTGTCTCTTATTTGTTATGGCGAAGGAAGCACCGAACTGTATTCTTGAGGACGTTAAATCGCGAGCTTGTTCTGCAATAGGCCACCTGCAATGCTGTTTGGTTTGGAGCTATCTAGCTACTAAATAAAAAGCATTGGGTATGACTGGGCGTTGCGGCTGCATTGTTCAAACGTGAGCTATTACTCTGGTGGCGCCGCTTAGCCTAGTATCTAAAGCCAAAACTACTGTGTAGGCGAGGATGCCCAGATCGAATAACATGCCAGCACGGAGTAAGCTACCACACTGGTGGGCCAATCAGAACATGACTGGGTGATTTCAGATAAGATCAACCAAAGGGTGGCTGGTCGAAATTTTTAAATCAACTGATGTTTTTATATGCCATTGTCTAGTGTCTGGTATAAACGACTCAACACTTAGTTTTGTCCAGAAAAAAAACTTGGGGAGAGGAAAAATCGTGAAGTATGAAGAGGTGGACAGTTGCATTAACGTGCACTGATGGAGGGGCACGTTTGAGAGTGAATAACTAAAAGGATAATGTTAGAAGAATTCTAATACTTTTTTTAAGAACAAACTATGTGTACAGCTTGCTTGTAATTTAAAGTAATAACTATTTATGTAAATTTTATTTGTTTTTAAAATTGCGAAACATGCCTGCTCGCACGACAAAGTCGCAAAATTTGGAGGCCTGTATCTCATGAAATAATTTAATCATTATCAAACAATTCGCAGGCAGTATTTTACTTATATATGTCGATTATTTAAAAAATATATAAGGTATTTGAGTGATACGATCAGTCGGGATATATTTAGGCTAACATGAGAAAAAAATCAAACAACAAAAACTTCCGATGCAAATTAAAAAAAAAAACACCACCTTCGATTCTTTTTTTAAATTTGGGTTCCCTGTCATATTTTATTTCGGCATTCACTTCCATTTAAAACAAGTTGCATCATTTTATTGAGAAAGAAGACACAGCTTCCCAAAGTAGGGTCCTTTTCAAAGCCTACACGTAGCAGTGCTCTATAACGAGAAGTGACTCTGAGTTCCAGTTTCAGGAAACTAACACACATCTTTCATATATTTTTATTCATATGAGGTCACTGACAACTAGAGCAATCGGTCACACACTAAAAGTGAGGAGAAACTATATACAGCATTTTACATACAGTGTACAAAGATGTATCATATTAGAGACTCGTGATTCGAGAAAAGATAATGCAGTGTGAAGTTTTACTTTCTGGTATAATTTATATTAAAAAGAAAATAAACAAGTTAACTTCCACACGCAAAAATAAAGATAGAATACTAAAATTGTTTAGGTTAGTTATGTATTTCCGGGGACAAACCATTTCAGGTGAAGTGTGCCACCGCGCCGGACTGTAAGAGCTGCGATACCCTCCGTGTGCGAATGGATCGCGGCAAGCCCAGATATGTTATCCTGCGAGAGGATAACGTTTCGTGATTCTCATATGGTGATCAGATAAAGATTAAATGAGCTGTCACCAAGTAAAGAAGTAGGTTAAATACCCCGCGAAGAAAACTGCGATAAATAAGGTAACCCGGCATTCGAAATGATCAGTCCTTGGGGCATCAAATACGGCACTTTACACTAATTCTTTCCTCGATGTACCCATTAAATAAAGTTTCTTCTAACCAGATCCGACTGTCCGTTCTACATATATGTCACAGATTCCTTCTGTTGAATGACTTGCACAGCCGCCACGCGTGCCAAGAATGAATGCAAGGAAAGTTGTGCACCGTCAGCCACTCTTAATTTTTTTATTGACGATACTGAACAAGCTCATTTTTGTCCAGATACGCAAGATGTACCAAGTTTCTCAAAGAGAACGCTCACCATTGTCCTGGCCGTCTGAATTGCGTTTATTGAACATTCTCTCGGGTTGTTCAGCGTGGCCTGGTGCTTCACGTGTCCGCCAACTCCGTCGCATGCATTATCCCATGTCCAGAGGCAGAAAATGAGCACTGGGCTTGTGGGCAATCATTCTGTGCAAACTGGTGAAGCTGGTATCAATTCTTAAAATGATTGGCGGCCCCGTCACTTACGTATACGTCACGTGCGAGTATACCGCAACGTTGTTTTCAACCCACTCTTTTACTTTTTCTAGAGCCAAGCACGTGAGAGCGACGTCGTCACGCAGGTCCTCACTGATGATAGATACGCTGTTTGTAGATTTTCTTGTCGTCACTACACATGCAAATATCGGAACTATTTTTCTTCAGTGGTATGCTTTAATTTTGTCAGGCAGCCCGATGGCCTATTTTTCAGCAAAGTCAAAGTGAAAGATAATGCTTTCGCGTTGCATGCAGCTGCTTTTCATCGTAGATTGCTCTATCTTGTGTTTGCCTGATATGGTTATGGATAAGAAGTTTTTCGAGTGTAAGAGACTGGCCTTTTGGGCAGTGATAATAGTCTACTTAAAGACACAGACTTGTTAGTGGGTCGCACAGAAATGCTAAGTTCATTTGACCAGTGTTGTATGTTGAGCCTGTAACGTTCTCTACAGCGGCAATACAAAGGTAATAAATGGCGCAGCGCAAACAAATGGACACTTCCTGGTGTGGAATACATTTGACCCATCTAGGGCACAAGTGAATAAACTTTCGTTAGCCCAACGCCGGAATCAGGATGCTTGTCTCTGTATACACGTAAGGCCTCTCGGATTGAGATTGTCAGGAAGCGCTTGGGCAGGAACGTTATCTCCACGTCGAGCATGACAAAGATCACGTAGTTCTGGTTGGGACCTTGTCGCGAACATTGTAGCTCGTCTTTCGTGAAGTACTCTATGGCACCAGACAGGTTCTCAGGGCTCACCTTGCACCTCGTGTGAGGATCCGGCTCATACCTTACGCCATGGTTTTCCTTACCTAAAACGTCAACGTAAACCTTTCCTAGGTTAACATGGTGACATTGTTTACGCTTTATTGTTTTTAGACGGGGCTGTAGTATTTGGGGTTCTCCTCTCTGTCGGTGTGCCTATTTTTGGCTGATATCGCCCACGAAGCCAGCGAGTGGGATGTTGACAGGCACGGCTGCTCAGTAAACAGCCATCGGCGGACATAATTTGCTGGTTGAAGCGAGCCCCCTCATCCTTGACAGCGAGCGGGGAAATGCGAAAAAGATTGTATCGGCCGTTTGCCAGAACTAGCGACGAGTGTCGCCTGCTACTTCCGTCAACTATTGCGCCATAATTGTGAGCTTCGCAAGGAAATGATTGTTGGTAGCCACAGAACACTATCACACAGAAAGGGAATGCTTGAATTTGTTTTTATTCTAGATATACGTCAGGGATATATATAAGAGAGAGAGAGATGGAGATAGAGGGTAAGAGAGAGCAGCATATAGTGCCGTAGGAAAATAAAGTGTACAAAGTTCCCAGTGACCGATGGCCTGCAGGATCTTTTTTCGGATCCCTAAGTTCGTAATATGATAGCTTTTTGTACACAGTAGTTTCTCCTCAATTTTAGTGTGTGACAGATTGCTCTAGTTGTCAGTGACCTGATATGAGTTAAAATATATGAAATATATGTATTAGTTTCCTGAAGCTGGAACTCAGAGTAACTTCTCGTGTATGGCACTGCTACGTGTAGGCTTTGAAAAAGGACACTAGTTTGGCGAGCTCTGTCTTCTTTCTCAAAAAAATGATGCAACATGTTTTTAATAGAAATAAATGCTGAAAATACAGTATGACAGGGTACCCAAATTTAAAAAAGAAACAATTGCAGGTGTTTTTTTTTATTTGCATCGGAATGTTTCGTTGTTTGATTTTTTTTCCCATGTTTGCCTAAAAATATCTCGACTATCGTATCACTCAAAAACCTTATGTATTTTTTAAATGATAGACATATATAAGTAAAATACTACCTGCAAATTATATAATAATGATTAAATTATTTCATGAGATACAGGCCTCCACATTTTGCCATTTGTCGTTCGAGCAGGCATGTTTGGCAATTTTTAGAAAATAAATAAAATTTACATAAATATCATTACTTTGTATTACAAGCAAGCTGTACGCCTAGTTTATTCTTAAAAAGTATTAGAATTCTTCTAACATTATCGTTTTAGTTATTCACTTTCAAACGTGCCCCTGTTGCGTTGTCACGCGTGAGCGCAGCAAGAACGCTGGAATGTTGATAGCCGCCGCGCCAAAAGCGATATCTTCGGCATCGCACTTTTTCTTTCATTTGTTCTTGGCAGCAGCCGATAAAAGTCGATCGCGCCGCCGCCGGTAGTTCTTCGGTTTTCGTCTGTCGGCGAGCTTGCCTGGATTAAAAAGTCCGTCTGCCCTGCTTCCGTGTCGTCTTCTCGCCGTGGCCTGGAGTCCTGCTCGGTCAAACACAACAGCTGGTGGCAGCGGTGGGATGGCGGATCTACGGGAGCGCTACGGCTAGCGGTTGGTGAGGCTTTGGCTCTTGCTTTTTCTGGTACGCCGAGTGTTGTAATTTTCGTGTTGAAGCGAAAATAGGAAAGGCGTACCTGGACGTACCATTGTACCTGGCAGAAATGGATTTGGATAGCCTGCTTAAAGTAGAGTTGTTAGCCGTAGCTGAAGAGCTCGGTTCGGATGTAAGCAAGGTGATGCGAGAGCCAGACATAGTCAAAAAAATTTCGGGCTGCGGAGCCGGGCATGACGAAATTGCCGAAGCTGTCGATGAGACAAAGAAACGACGCCTAGAGAAAGAAAGAGACGAACAACTGAAACAACTGCAACTCGAGCAGCTAAAGCTGACTTCGGAAATGACCGCTGTTGGAGTCGCGAAAGCAGTTAACTATGACATGAGAAGTTTTCTTCAGCCCTTTTCTGTTGGGAGCGAATTGGGGTTCTTCTTAACCAACTTCGAACGCACATGCGTCAGGATGGGTTTCGAAGAGTCATCTTGGCCTCAGAGGCTTCTAAGCGTGTTGCCGGCCGAAGCAGCTGATGTACTGGCAAGGTTACCGCCAGAAGAGGCCGAACATTACACGGTAGTGAAGGGTGCTTTGTTGAGAAAATATAAGTTGTCACCAAAAGCTTTCCGTTTGGAATTTCGAGAAGCCACGAAAGGCCCACAAGAGAGCTACTCAGAGTTCGCATATAAGCTAGCTAGTTTTCTGGAAAACTGGCTCAAAGGAGCTCAGGCGTATGAGAACAAAACTAAGATGTTCGAGCAATTTTGCTTAGAGCAGTTCTATCGTACGTTACCTGAAAAGCTCAGAGAATGGGTTCAGGATCGACCGGACGTAGGAACAGTACGCAAGGCAGCAGAATATGCAGATGAGTACTGTGCAAAGAGGGGATCAAGTTGCGACCTAGGGAAGACTGACCGGCCTCCGGGGGCTTCGTCTGGGGGAACTAAAGCATTCCGCACGTCGGAAAAGAACGCGAACAAGCAAGTTCCTAAAGACGAGTCCCCCGAAACACGCTTGAAGAAGTCGTTCGAAGCACGGAAACCAATAGTATGCTTCCGGTGCCAAAAGCCAGGGCACGTGGCTGCTGGATGTCGTGTCCCAAAGGTCTCCCCAGTCCAGCTCGTTCT
Organism: Ixodes ricinus; assembly: GCA_037355805.1. Classification (NCBI taxonomy): domain Eukaryota; kingdom Metazoa; phylum Arthropoda; class Arachnida; order Ixodida; family Ixodidae; genus Ixodes; species Ixodes ricinus. Next base: position 64,056 of record JAZHYW010051125.1, read on the forward strand.
CGAGAAGGACGAAGACTTGTTAGGTCCATACCTTTACGACATGGACGTAAACGGTAGGGCTTGCAAGGTCTTACGGGACACCGGTGCGACGTACGACGTCGTGCACTCTTCTTTCGTGAACGAGAACGACTTCACAGGCGACTACGTGTACCTGAGGCAGGCCCTGGAAGGAGGTACTGTCAGCCTACCTGTTGCGAAAGTAATCCTGAAAGGCACCTTTGGAGAAGTGGAAACCGAGGCAGCAGTCTCGGACAACGTCTTGCCGAGATGCCCGTACCTTTTGTCCAACAGAACCGCAAAGGAACTTCTTAAGTCAGGGGATAACCCTTGACATGAACCCGGTCATGGTTGTCACGAGATCAATGACAAAGAAAAGCTGCGAACAAAGTGTAGAGCAGGCTATAGCTTCACAAGCTAGTGCAGCAGATGACTCGCACCATCCCGTCGAAAATGACGAGCGTAGCGCTTCAGATGAGCCAGACCATGACGAGGAAAAAGTGGACGATGAATTGACGTTCATCCCTCCGACGAGCAGTGATTTTAAGGCGCTCGCTGCAATAGATAGGGCAACCTTGATTGCAGAGCAAAAGAGTGATTCCACGTTGATAAAATGTTGGGAGAGCATTCAAAACCCTGATTCGAGCAGCTCAACGTTCTTCGAAAAGAACGGAATACTGTACCGCGAGTTTCGTGGAAAGAAAGGGATGAACGTCGACCAAATTGTCGTTCCTCTGAAGTACCGAGAAAACCTTTTGGAGTTGTCTCACCGGGCGGGCTGGTCGGGCCACCTAGGTATCAACAAGACGAAGGCAAGGCTCCTAAGCGAGTACTACTGGCCAAGTTGTTTTAAAGATGTCGAACATTTCGTTCGGAGCTGTGACGTCTGTCAGCGGACGGGTCGACCTAATGAAAAACGCAAGGCACCCATGACAGCGGTCCCAATTATTACCGAACCTTTCCGCAGAGTCATCATGGACATTGTGGGTCCGCTGCCTGCAACAAAAGAAGGCTTTAAATATCTGTTGACAATGGTATGCCCTGCCACTAAATTCCCCGAAGCAGTGCCCTTGCGCGACGCAACGTCCGTGGAAGTCGTGGATGCACTTTTGTCCATTTTTGCGCGCGTTGGATTTCTGAGCGAAATCCAGTCAGATCTTGGCAGCGTGTTTACCAAGCGCGTTGACCACAGCTTTTCTGCAAAAGTGCGGCATTAAGATCTACCACAGCTCGGTCAACCACCCACAGAGCAACAGCGTAGAGAAGGTACACTCCGTGATGAAGCGCATTCTGCGGGCTTTGTGTTATGAGAAAAGAGGGACTGGCACGCAGCGTTGCCTGCCATGCTGTTTGCTCTTCGTTCAGTGGCACACGAGTCAACGGGCTTCAGCCCCGCTGAGCTTGTCTACGGGCGAGCGTTACGGTCACCGCTTAGACTCCTCCGAGAAAACTGGGAAGGACAGGAGGACGACCCGACAGTAGTTGAGTACGTATGTAACTTGCTTCAACGCATGTATGACACGCAGCTTCTCGTGGAAGCCAACATGCTCGAAGCACAGACCAAGGCAAAACAACGCTATGACAAAAACAGCAGTGTTCGCAGTTTCCGTGAGGGACAGAAAGTGCTGATGTTGCGAACTTCAAGGGCAAACAAACTAGAAGTTCAGTGGGAAGGTCCTGGGACGGTACTGCAAAAACTGTCGGACACGAACTATATCGTTAAGTTACCTGGTCGTAGGAAGGAAGTGAGGATCTACCACTGTAATTTAATGAAACCGTACGTAGAACGAGTTCATATCGTGGGCGTCTTGCTAAACGAACCCGACGAAGTAGCAGTTAGCCTTCCAGAGATCCCACGAGATTTAACCTCCTTCACTCCAGAGGAGATCTTGGCAACCACGGTTCAGCCAGGTACCTTAAGCGAAAGTCAGACTAAGGACTTGCTAACCTTGATAACCGAGTACCAGGAATTGTTTTCGAAAGTCCCAGGTCGAACTAGTTTGATGACTCGTGACATCGAGTTGACTTCGAGTGACACCAAGAGGTGCAAAGCTTACCGGTACTCGCCTCGACAGGAAAAACTGATGAAGGAAGCTGTTGAGCAGATGCTCGCTCTTAAGCTAATTGAGCCAGGCGAGGGTGACTTTGTATCTCCGATGATAATCGTGGAAGCTAACGGCAAGGAACCACGGCCTTGCGTTGACTACCGTAAGCTGAACGGAGTGACCGCCACGAGGGTTTTTCCCATTCCGCACGTTGAAGACTGTCTCGAAAAAGTGTGCCAGGCAAAGGTCATATCCACTCTAGATCTTGTTCGTGGATATTGGCAAGTACCGCTCACCGAGCGTGCAAGTAATCTTGCCGCTTTCGTGAACCCTTTTGGCACTTTTCGGCCTTTGGTCCTTAGCTTCGGCCTTAAAAACGCTCCTTTCGCCTTCTCTAGGTTGATGAACGAAGTCCTTGCAGGGTTGGAAAGTTTTGCTCTACCCTATTTAGACGACATTGCAATCTTTTCTGACGTCTGGTCCGAACACTTGGACCATCTAAGAGAAGTCTTTTCGAGACTTCGCCAGGCGGGACTAACTCTGAAAGCACAGAAGTGCAAGTTTGGTCGCTCAGAGGTAGATTACCTCGGACACATTGTAGGCCAAGGCCACCGAAGCCCGTTGGAAGTAAAGGTACTGGCGATCAAGGAGTTTCCACGTCCAGAAACAAAAACGCAGATTCGTACGTTTTTGGGATTAATTGGGTATTACCAACACTACATCAAGGGGTTCTCCGAGCTGGCTAGTCCGCTTACTGATGCGTTGAAAAAGAACGCGCCTAATCGCGTAAAGTGGGACAAAGAGAAACAGGCATCTTTTGACGCCCTTAAAAACACCTTGATGAGTAAACCCGTCTTGGCAAGCCCGGACCACTCGAAACCTTTCCTCGTGCAGTGTGACGCCAGCGAAAAGGGGCTGGGGGTAGTCTTGAGCCAAGAAAGCGCAGACGGGGGAGAGCACCCGATCCTGTACGTGAGCAGGAAATTAAGCGCTCGAGAGCAGGCGTACAGCACAATCGAAAAAGAGTGCGCTTGCCTAGTGTGGGCGGTCGGAAAACTTTCATGTTACTTGTCGGGGTCGCCATTTGTTTTCATCACAGACCACCGACCGCTAACGTGGCTCCAACAGATGTCGAACAAAAATGGTAGATTACTTCGCTGGAGTCTCAGTCTGCAACCGTACGCGTTCACTGTTAAGCACAAAAAAGGATCCCTGCACACTAATGCAGACAGCTTGAGCAGGGCTTTCTCTGTCTAGGCGAGGAATGGCATGGGGAGAGGGCAAATCGTTTTGTTTTTAATAATACGTTTCTGCCAGTGCCGATGGGGGTTCTGTTTCTAGTTGCCATAGGTTCTGTGGCATTGCTCTAGGTAAAGCACTCTGCGTGCCAGAGGGCGGGCCTGCCCTCGCTTGGCCGCTGTTTGTGGAGTTTCTGGGTTCGCCTTCCCTTCCGTTGCCCAGGCATCTTGACGTCAGGCTCCACACCTTTGAAAGCACGGACCAGCTCCAACAGGGACCAGACGCCTCTCCAGTGCGGTGCCATCGTCGACCCCTCGCTCAGCGTCCTGACCTACCTGGACCTACATCGTGTGTCGGCCGGAAAAACGCAACGCCTTCAAAGCACGGACCGACTCTGCAGGAACAAGACGCCTCTCCAGTGCGGTGTCATCGTCGACCCCTGGACACTGCCTCAGCGTCACAACATACCTTTACCTGCATCGTGCGCCGGCCGGAATCACGATCCACGGACTCTGCCGGGGATTCGAGCCAAGGACTCGCACTCCCCCCCCCCCCGTGTTCTTCCGTGGGGGAGAAGTTGTTGCGTTGTCACGCGTGAGCGCAGCAAGAACGCGCGAATGTTGATAGCCGCCGCGCCAAAAGCGATATCTTCGGCATCGCAGTTTTTCTTTCATTTTTTCTTGGCGGCAGCCAATAAAAGTCGGTTGCGCCGCCCGACTTTTTGGACGTTCGGGTTAGAGCCGGCAGCAGCCGGGCTACAACCGAACGTCCACAGCCTTAGCAACCTGGCGGGAAGCTACGACCGATAGGACGTCAGGAAGGGTCCCCGCCGATGAGGACTACAAACCGGGTGAGGATGACCTAAATCGGTAACGTTCCTGATTTCAACAAGTCAGAACGATTCGATCTTTACATTGAGAGATTCGAACGCTGGCTCGCGGCTAATGAGGTTCCGGAAGGCAAGAAGGCGGACATTTTGCTTGCAATACTTCCTGCATCGACTTATGAGCTGCTACGAGACCTTGTATCTCCAAGAACAACAACTGAATGTTTCTACTTGGACCTCAAACAAGCACTTATTCAACATTTCATAGCCCAACCCGATCACGAGATTGCAGAACGATTTCGCTTCTACTGACTGGCGGTCAGATGAGGGCGATCCATCGCTGACTTCATGGCTGCCGTTAGAAGCTTGCCCATAGCCGGCGATTTCAAGGACTTCTGAATGATGCCTTTGGAACCGGTTCGTCTGTGGGCTGAAGACGAGTATTACATCAACCGCCTGCTCAGTGGGAGGACCCTGACTTCCAAGTGAGCGTGCGATATCGCCGTAGGCTTGGAACTCGCCAGACAGGACGCTCGTCGAAGGCTCACCCAGATGGCAGTTCACTCAAATTCAAGAAATCCAAAGTTCAAGTCCAGGCGCTTTCAGACAAAAAAGCGCTGATGGCGCCAGGAGCGTCGAATGCCGCTATGTCTGAGCACCTGCTACCGTTGTGGCGATCATCACTCTCCATCAGGACTGTCCACAGGAAAGGAAGTGTGCACAACTGCAGGAAGAAGGGACACATTGCGCGGGTTTGCAAAAGCAAGGCACGTGCGCAACACAAATATCCAGCCAGAAATTCCCCAAGACTGGCTACGTCGACTGTATCCAGTTGATGGAGCATCAACAGTGTCGTCGACGGCATCAAAGTCCTTCTGCGAACGGCAGGAAATGCTGTACAAAATGCCAGCCTGGACACCGGGGCAGCTCTGTCCATCATCTCGAGGAGACCGTACGGCAGGTCGCCGCGCAGGTTTGCCATTAGAACCCCCGAGTCTCCGCCTCCGCTGGTACCACCGGTGACCCCATTCCTGTCCTTGGAGAGGTACAAGCTCCGGTAACTTACGAAGATCAGAGTAGTAGATGTTGCGTTTTGGGGAGGGGTTGCGGGAAACCGACTGTTTTTCCAACCCCCTCCCCAAAGGATGCTTCCATTTGTGGTCGTCCACGGAGATCGACCAAAACTTTGCTGGGAAGGAACTGGCTGCGGCACATCCACATCAACTGGTCCAACATCTTCTGAATGACAGAGTCTGCTGCTCGGAACGGACTTAGACAGTCTGCTAAACAAAGCACAAGATGTTTTTCAGCAACCAGCTGGGTAAGGTGAAAGGAATCAAAGTAGCGATTCACGTCAGGCCCGAATGTGCTCCAATTTTCTTCAAACCTCGCCCTCCCATACGCCCTGCGTGAGGTGGTGGAGGAAAGAGTTGGACGCCCTCGAAAAACGCTTCACAATCACCAAAGTTCGCAGAAGCGAGCTGGGCGGCACCCATCGTGGTGGTTTCTTTAAAAAAGACAAGTCTCGTCGACTTTGGTGTGGGGAGACTACAAGGTCACCGTGAACCGTTGCATTCAGCCGGAGACCTATCCACTACCAAGTGCGGAGAGGAGCTTTGTTCCCGACGCTTGCTGGTGGCAAGTACGTCAGCAAAGATGGACTTGACCGGTCGCCTACCAACAGTTGGAACTAGAACCCAACACGAAGGTCTACACTACCATTACCACACCACCAAGGGTCGTTGCCGGTACAATTGTCTGCCTTTGGGAATATCCACAGCGCCGTCGATTTTCTAATGGTCCATGGATCCAGATCCTGCAAGGACTGGAGCACGTAGTGTGCTATCTTGACGACATCTTGGTCACAGGCACTCTGGAGGATCATCTTCAATTGTCAGACCGAGTTGTGGCTCGACTGAGAGCAAACGGAATTCGGGCCAATCTTCGAAAATGCGAGTTCCTCAAGAGCAGCCGTAGAATATCTCGGCTACAGAATCGACGCCCAAGGATTGCATCCCAACCAGAAAGT